>OZ012727.1:20408261-20600761 GCA_963942605.1 Poecilus cupreus
AATATTCATCCCCCAATACAATTAATTTAAGTCCATGATTCACCGGTACTGGAAGCTTGTTCAGTGCGGGTCCAACAATCTCCAACCTCCAGTCCTCACACAGAGGTGCCGGGTCCCGAAACCTGACCCGGTGAGCCGAAAGTTCCGTCAACGGGGAATTTAGAAGAGCAAGTATGTCTTGACGCTTGTGGAAGTTTTGACTTCCAAAGTGTGCATCTTGACTTCCTAGAACAGAAGTAGAAATATTGTTGTTAATATGTACAAGACAACTGATTGAACCAGTTTAGCATTCCCAGACAACTTCTACTTCACTCACAATCTAATTATTATATTTTATCCCAAATCTATACAATTAAAAATATTACCATTGACTTGTTTCAGGGATTGAGCCCAGAACTTTAAAATCCCAATGCTTTATCTTATATGCTTAGAGCAACTTGTTAGTATTTACCTGAGTTTGACGGTCTATTCTCCTCTTCAACATACAAAGAAATTTCTTCATCTTTGTAGCAACAACAACAGAAAAACGATTTTAAAAAATCGATCCACTTCATGGCGTTCTCAAAGATTTCTATTTCTTATAATTGTATTTCCCTGGAAACTAAAATAATTGTTATTAATGATTGTTGCGAAATTTTCATTGTAGTTTAAAATATTTTTTAATTAGTATATTACTCAATATATTTTAATTTAAACTAGTTCTGTAGCTTGGGTATTAGCAAATAATTAATGTCATAAGAGTATTAAAAACATTAAGGTCAACCATACGGGCTGAAGATAGCGCAAGATGAACATGACTTTTTTTAAACAATATATCATTATTATAATAAATGAAACATTTAATGTTTTATACCTACATTTGTAGATAAAAGTCCAAAGTTTTGTAATAAATTTTAAAAAGCTAATTTTATTTACATATTATACATGAACATAATTTTCAAAATAGTCAAATATATGCCACACATTCCCATGAACGACTACAGTAATGCAAATAATGTGTATATTTATAAATATAATTGTCTAAAACATACTAAAATTATTTTAAATTTGAATTTACAGTTTTTGAGAACCAAATAGAAATATACAAAAAAACACACTTTGTTGCCCCGACACCTCTGTGTGAGGACTGGAGGTTGGAGATTGTTGGACCCGCACTGAACAAGCTTGCAGTACCGGTGAATCATGGACTTAAATTATTTGTATTGGGGGATGAATATTTGGATACTTCGATTGGACAGACATCAAGATATTTCAAGAACCAAATTATACTGGCAAAATTGGAATATTTACCGAAGTCAGTTCTTCAGACCCGCGATCTCGAAATTATCAGCACGTTCATCCCATTATGGAAAAATATTGTCAATTTCCGGAAGTATTACAATTTGATCATAGTTACTTATTGTAACAGTACAATCGTCTAGTATAAAATAATTTCTATTAATCGAAGCCTACGTTGTGTTTGTAATAAATAAATGAATAAATGTAACCCCAAAAATGTCCGTAATACGAAGTGGCTATCAATGGTGGGGGAATCGGGATAGGTTCAGTTGAAATGAAAGAAATTAATTCCTTCCAAAAGACATGACTGTGACGTCACACCTTGTGCATTTATTGAAACTAATAAATATGCAGAATAAAATAAAATCATCATAATATTATTATTGTTATTTAGAACGAACTGAGTGATCTGAACGCAAAGTTCTGTCGTGGAAAAATAAATAACTCTCCGACATTCGCCTTTAATCGTAAGAGGGAAACCACGACAAAAAACCTCAAGCAGAGAGAGAATAAAATAATAAATATTGTTTAAATACCAAAGAATCAAGATTACATTTTACAGATTTAAACATATCATAAACTGAATAACGCTGACACTTCCAAACTAGCCACAGTAATGTCATAGTGTATTCAACACTCAGATTATTTATAGTTAAATTGATGAATCAATGTTTTCTGTTATTGTTGAGATATTTGTATCGTTGCCTGTACAAGTGTAATTGCATGTACAGGGGTTTCTTTACAGAGAAGTTTGTAGTTGACTGTACAAGTGTAATTGCATGTACAGTTGTCTCTTTACAGAGAAGTTTTAAAAGTCTCCACATGGAGAAGTTTGCTATTTGTCTGCGCAGAGCACAGAATGTCTCCACCCGGAGAAGTTTGTTATCGTGGGTGCAGTTAAATGCACATAATCAACAGAAAACACTTGATCAAAGAGTTACGCAAGACTCAATAATTATATTATTGTGACCGTTCGTCAGTATCTCAAATTAATCTTGCCCATAGTGAATTGTTACTTTTGTGAGAAATAGCCTTTCTTAAAACTGAAACATGTCATTAAATCGAGAGTTCAATAAATAAAGATGGAAAAAATAATTAAGGATCATCCGTGCCAGGTGTGCCAAGAGCGACAAGCGCCAGGCGGTCCAAGAGCTTCTTGGTGAGGGAATTAATCAAGGATCACCCGTGCCCGGTGTGCCAAGAGCGACAAGCGCCAGGCGGTCCAAGAGCGTCTAGGTGAGGGAATGGAATAACGAGAACTCCCAGACTTACGCCAACATGAAGTCAGAGTGGAGACCACGAATGGTCTCCCCGATTGAAGCAGATTGCTCAGTTTATATACAAAGATTTCCCTGTCGTTCCCTCAGGAGTCTCAAGGTGGGACGTGAAGTTCGTTTTCCTCCCCCGCTCCGTGGTAGTTCTTGGCGCCTGTACTGGCTGTTGCGATCCAGCTGTTTTAACCTTTTCATTCCGTCAGTCTTCTAATAACAACAAACAAAACAAAAAACCGTGGTCACAATACACCCTATGACCTGTAATAATTCTTCCCACTTAATCGTCTTCGTTTTCAAACTTCGCCTCTGTCTAGTGGGTTTTTTCTAATAGCCTGGTGTCTTGTTGCGGCGGCCTCGTGCACTCCACCCTCGGAGACACTTGAGATTAACGTAAACAAACAATAGTTGCACAGCAGAAAACAGTATTAGTACCAAATACAAAATATTACTATGGCCATAGAAAACAGTATTAACCTAATTATTTTAATAAATATATTTAGAAATTGTCATACCGTCTCATTATAAAACTGTATGTAACGGGGCCGAAATTAAAGTTTGACGGTTATATTCAGGAAGAATGGACTTTGTTTTATTTTAAGATAAGTTTAAATCTACTGCACACTTCCGGCAACCTATGAAGTGCGGCTCAGCTAATGATCCATTTTATAATTTCGAGTGACACTTTCGAGTTCCGCAAATAAAAAAAAAAACAATACGTTTAAACCTAAACTTACCAATTTACAAAATGTTAACACGCCTTAACTTTATTTTTCAAATCTTACCTTGAAAATCGTCAATATTTGTCATTCTATTAAATTTAATTTTAATGTTTTCACTGACCCGAAATGTGTTCATACTAATTACATTTAGTTTATTTTTGACCCGCGGCGCCTGATCTAATAGATTAAGAATTTATATAGTTTGAGAACCACTGGTTTAATTTTCTGTTTAATAATCCTTTTCAATGAGGTTCTTTTTCGTGATCATTTCTTGTGTATAACATTTTCTCTAAAGTTTTAAAGAAAATACGCTGTATTCGTCATGAATTAAGGACAAGGGGAGGACAGGTTGTAGCGTATGCGGTCGACATAGTTCTTGCAACAGGAAAATAATGGAAGAAATGCTGCAATAATAACAGAAGGAGACAAAATTGGCCTGAAAATAAATAACAAGACTTAGGATTAGGAAAAGTACACAGAATTTAAACAGGCGAACATACATTTTAAGAAGTAGGAACAGAAATCGATATCTGAAAAAAGATTATGGCAACGAATAAGCATTGCACGCAAACATGAAAATACTGAAAAGTAAGACCCTCTTAAAGACAACGAAAATGAGAATATTGCCACCTACCTTTGGTGTACAAAACGGAATGCCCAGCGCAGCAGTCGGAGAGGGTACGTGAATACGTACAATCGTGGTTCGTATACGAATAAATGAATCGGATATAATAATTAGGGCGCCACGTAATTTTAGATAAAATAAAAATTACGAAAAATGACGCTAGCTCAAAAAAAGGATGGGAAGCCAGGGATCTAGGGATAATTAATTTGGTGAGAGTTGGGTACTTAGCAACATAAAAAGCCAGAAATGAGTTTAACTAATCAGAGTAATATTACGTAAAATTTCAAATTTCGAAAAAAACTCTACAATCTATTATTCTATTAGAAACGGAACAATCAGAATTGTTGTGACAATAATCGTGATATTTATCAAAGACAATTGTTAAAATCTTCATAAACAATACGATGAAAAATCAATAATAATCATAAATATATATCTTAATATTAGCCTAGCAGGAGATCTCCCAAAATATGAACTAGAAATAACTATGATTTTATACAGAATCAAAAAAATACAACTCTCAGACAAAAATAATGACAAATAGAGAGTAACGGCCAATACTTGTGTAGAACGGCCAAATTATTGTCCGCGCTGGCACCAACCATAGGCGGCGTAACGAAAATTTTATAGTAAAATACAGACAATATTGTCTTAAAATATCGCTTTAAATCGATGCTAGGTGCAATAATTAACCCTCCAAAGGGTAAGCTAGATTCGCACGATAGTACTAACAAGGGTTGCGTAGCACTGTATCTAGTTATCACTGTGTAATTAAAACAGTACTTAGCTGTGCGATGTTGGAGCATCCCCGGCGTGTCGTGGATGTGCTGAGTAGGCGAAAGAAGAGCCCCAGTAGACAGGAAGATCCCCCAAGACTTGTTGGGGTGGTGCCTTGGCTCCAGTGATGGCGACAACGAGCACCAAAAATCGGGCGATGGACGAAGAAAACGGTGAAAATCCGCCGAAGTGGCGATAAGTACGAAACCCCGTAATAGTTTGACTATGGGCGATAATTAGGGTCGTACAAAACTAAACTAAAGCGCCCTTTGCTGAGTAAACTCACTCTTGCACACACTGTTCAATTTGCTTGAAATCCACTTGCCGAGTGACCAGAAAACCCAAGTTTTGCGCTCGCAAGATTAAACATATTTTAATTAAATTAATAACACGGCAACAGTTCTGACTGCTCGCGCTGTCTAGCGACAAACAATAATAATAAACTCTAAAACAGTAAACGATCTCTAAATAACCGACAAAAAAAGATGTCGCAAAGGTAGTAGGAAAGGGTTAAGGTTAACGGGAAAAGACATTATTTATACGGAAGAAAATTCAAAATCAAAACAGATCATATACCTTTGGTATAATATGAAAAATCCAAATCAAAAATTAATGCGTTGGAAAATTGAATTAGGGGAATATAATTTCGGAATTGGGTATTTAAACGGGAAACAAAATGTTATCGCAGATTTGTTATCAAGACAACACCCAGAAACAAAGATAACGGAAATTACTGGAAATTTGTTAGATAAAAGAATTATCGCACACTGTGTGTCACGCGATTTTGAAATGTCAAAAGGATTGGCAGAGGAAATAACAAATAAATATGATAGTAGAAACTTTTGTAATCATAATGAATCATTAAATAAACACTTAGTCATACAAAAGTTATGTGATAGAATGATAATTCACTTAATAACAAAAAAAAAATCATTATGATCAACCTTCTATTAAAAATTTAGATAGACCATTAAAAGAGTTGAGAGATTTTTTTAATAATGAATGACTTACATGAGATAAACATTCCTAAATTAGGTTGCGGATTAGACAGATTATCTTGGATAGATGTGAAACAAAAATTATATAAAATATTTCAGGATACAAACATCCAAATTAATGTGTTTAGCTTACCAGAAAATTTTCACTTAACAAATTTTAGTGAAAACCCAAATAGTGAACAAGACGATATTAACACAGTGCATTCAGACAATGAGAATATTATAGCTGGCATTAAATACATAAATAATCGGTTAAACATAGCTGATAATCAAATTATATTCGACTCACATAGTCAAGAAACAAAAATTCAAATACAAAAATTATTTAATAATAAAAAACAAAGAATACATATAATAATTAACGAAGAAAATTTTGAACAAGAAACGCTTAAATTTTTAAAAGATTATATTGTTCCAAAAATTAGATATCTAGCTATATTTAATAAAGATCTTGATAAAAAGGTAACAAAAATTATATCAGAAAATTTCACCCCAGATTCAATAAATATAATAGCAGTAGATAAATTAGTTTCTGATATTGAACACGAAGAAGAACAATTAGAAATTATCCATGAATTTCATAATGGCATAACAAACCATAGAGGAATTAACGCTACTATTCAAGTATTAAAAGAAAAATATTATTGGCCAAAAATGAATAAGGATATTATAGAGTATATAAATAAATGCGAGCTATGTAAATCAAAAAAATATAATAGAAAACCGATACCTGCAATAGATAATGTCACCCCAACCCCTGAGAAACCTTTTGAAGTAATTAATTTAGACTTGTTAACATTAGAGGGTAAATACTTTTTAACTATTATGGATCAATTTTCTAAACACGCACAAGTATATTTCCTTATTAATAAAACTGCTAAAACTATATGTGACCTATTAATTAAATACCTCAAAACTTATAGGAAACCCGATAAGATAATAACAGATAGCGGAGGAAAATTTAAGAATACATTGTTACAAGACTTACTAAAAAGATATGGAATTAACATCCATTTTATTTGTGTAAATTAATAATACTCAACACATATTTGCTCATCTTGTACCTCAAGGAACTCCCCCTATTTTAATACCTTTTATAGTATGTATTGAATCAATTAGAAATGTAATTCGACCAGGAACTTTAGCTGTACGATTAGCTGCAAATATAATTGCTGGACATCTTCTTCTTACACTATTAGGAAATACTGGACCAATAATAAATTCATCATTAATTTCATTATTAATTATTGTTCAATTATTATTACTTACATTAGAATTTGCTGTTTCAATTATTCAATCATATGTATTTGCAATTTTAAGAACATTATATTCTAGAGAAGTTATTTAATTAAATTAATGTCAACACATTCAAATCATCCTTATCATTTAGTTGATTATAGCCCTTGACCTTTAACTGGAGCTTTTGGGGCAATAATTATAGTATCAGGATTAGTAAAATGATTTCATCAATATAATATAAATTTATTATTAATTGGAACATTAGTTACATTATTAACAATAATTCAATGATGACGAGATATTACTCGAGAAGGAACTTTTCAGGGATTACATACTTATGTTGTAACTGATAGGATTACGATGAGGAATAATTTTATTTATTACTTCAGAAGTATTTTTTTTTTGTATCATTCTTTTGAGGATTTTTTCATAGAAGTCTTTCTCCTGCAATTGAATTAGGTAATATATGACCTCCAGCAGGTATCCAACCCTTTAATCCTTTACAAATTCCTTTATTAAATACATTAATTTTATTAACTTCTGGAGTAACTGTAACATGAGCTCATCGTAGTCTAATAGAAAATAATTATTCTCAAGCCTTACAAGGATTTTTTTTTTTTTTTGAAACTAAGCGGATCGACTGCTACGGTCATTACCGCTGTAAAGAACCAAAATTAAATATATAAATAATGGTGGTAAGAAAAACAGAGGAAAGAAATGAACTATAAAATATCATTTATCAGTCCGGTGGTATGAATAAACTTTAAAAGTTTCTCAACACTATCAGTCTCATTGGAGAGAACTGACGGAAGAGTATTTGCAAAGTTGAGAAGGTTTCTGACGTTGTGATATTTAGCACAATGCAGAAGAAGATGAAATACAGAAAGGCGAGTATCACATACATCGCACATAGGTACGGGGTCCCGAACAAGAAGATAAAGATGGGTGGCTCTAATGTGACCTATTCTCAAACGCGTAATCGCTACTTGCTCCTTCCTCGAAACAGAAATAGGTAGCTTCCACTTTTCAACGGTTGGTTTGATAGATCTTAGTTTGTCAATGGAGCGAGTCCACTCGTCCTGCCAAGAAGTTAAACAAAATGACGATATACGTTGAAGCATATCGTCTGGCCTGAGAGCGTGCGTCCTAACGTAATCAAGTAGAGCAGCTTCACGTGCAGCATTATCAGCTCTGTGATTACCAGCGATACCGATATGTCCAGGAATCCACAGAAAAGTAACACGGATTTGCCTAGATGAAAGTAGGCAAAGACTATAAAAAAGCATCTGAATAAGAGGATCAGTTGAAAACCGGTTACATAGACTCGTTATAGCGCTGAGTGAATCCGTACATAAAACGATATGTTGTTCACGTTCGATGACGTGTAAGCAACGTTGCAAAGCAGAATAAATGGCATACAACTCTGCACCATAAACAGACGAAGAAGGCGATAAAGAGATAATATGTTCTTCATCTTGAAAAATGAAAGAACATCCGGTTCCGGTGCTGTTTTTAGACCCGTCTGTATATATAAAAATGGAGTCTGTGTACCTTTCTTTAAGGAGACAGAATTCCTGGACATAAAGGGAAGGCGGAGTAATATCCTTCTTATACTTAGTAAGAACTAACTCAGTACTTATTTGAGGAAGACACCATGGTGGTGTATCCGAAATAAGCTGAGGTAAAATATCTTCCTTGCCTAGTGGAAGTTTATCAAACTTTTTGACCAGTTGAACAGCCAAAGGACAGAGAGAGGTGGAACTGCTGAGGAATAGATTATGAGCACGCTCGTCTTGGAAAAGAGAAGTAAACATGAAATGCCAAGGTTTGGACATAATTCGAGCAGTATATCTCATGCATTGTCGTGTTCTACGGATAGATAATGGAGGCAACCCTGACTCACAGTATAAACTGTGAACTGGAGAAGTACGAAAGGCACCAGTTGACAAACGGATACCCGTATTATGGACAGCATCTAAGCGGTTGAGATGGAGTTGTTTAGCGGAACTGAGTACAATTGCTCCAAAATCAAGTTTTGACGTTACAAGTGAATTGTAAAGTCGTAGCAAACAATCTCTATCAGCACCCCACTTAGTGCTTCCGAGGCATTTTAAAGCATTCAGAACACGACGGCAGTCTGCAGCAAGGTCTAAAATATGCGGCTTCCAGGTCAGATACGGATCAAGAGTTAAACCCAAAAATTTAACCCTATCGACGCACTGAATTGGAGAACCATACAAATGAAGAGAAGGATTGTTGTGAGGAGTACGTAAGCGACAGAAATCTATACACTTCGTTTTCTCGACAGCGGTAGCAGCATTGGTTATGGTGTTAAATGCATCCTGAAGTCGAGATTCGCACTCAGGAATGCTAGATGCTGAAGTGTAAATGACCAAGTCATCGACATAGAGACAATGGCGGACGGTCGGAGGAAGATTTAGTGCAATGCTATTGATAGCAATTAGAAATAGGATTACACTAATGGTAGAACCTTGCGGAATACCGTTTTCTAAGGAGTGAGAAGATGAATAGATATCACCTATACGTACTTTGAAAGTGCGTTTTTCAAAAAAAGAAGATATAAAAAGTGGTAGATTACCACGAAGTCCCCACTCATGTAGCTGTTTGAGAATGCCGTAACGCCATGTCATATCAAATGCCTTCTCCAGGTCGAAGAAAACAGCAACCAAATGTTTTCGTTCGAGGAAATTACAATGAATGTCATTCGTTAACTGAACATGGAGATCAGTGACAGAATGACATTTTCTAGAGCCACACTGAAAAGGATCTAAAAGGCGATTATGCTCTAAGTACCAGCAAAGCCTGTAGTTTACCATACGTTCGTAAATTTTACCCAGATGACACGTTAGTGATATGGGCCTGTAACTAGTAGAATGTGTGGCATCCTTGCCCGGTTTCAAAATAGGAACGATGGTGGCTTCTCGTCAGGCATCCGGGTACGTACCGCTACGCCAGAGAAGGTTGAAAAAATTTAAAATATGAGTTTTCATCTCAGAAGGTAGATGCTTTAACATGCAATATGAAATGTTGTCAGGACCGACAGATGTATTTTTTGTTTTGCTAAGTGCAAAATCAAATTCAAAAATTGAAAAAGGTAGGTTATATACTTCATCGCCATCAGAAGAGAAATCAAGAGGGGCTTCACTCGTTTCTTTGACATTAAGAAATCTTAAAGAGTAGTTTTCTGTACTACTGACAGACTCGAAATGTGTAGCTAAACATTCGGAGATATCATTAAGATTAGTGCTTAAAATGTTATTGATATGAAGAAGATTGACAGTGTGAGACTTTTGATAACCGTGCATGTATTTAATTTTATTCCACAGCTCATTCGACGGACGCTCAGGTGTGACAGAAGAGACATAATTCCGCCAGGAGATAGACTTAGCTTGTAGAATAACACGTCGAGCATGAGCTCGGGCCTTCTTAAAAATGATTTGGTTATCAAGAGTAGGTGAACGTCGATAACATTTTAATGCACGTTTCTTTTCACGGATAGCATTAGCTACATTCGTGTTCCACCACGGGACCTTTCTTCTAATGAAACGAGAAGATGTTAACGGGATATTATTGTTTGCAGACCGTAAGATACTGCAATTAATATCGCCAAGTGAAACATTAATATTTTCTGACATAACTGGGACAATTATTTCCGCGGAAAAACTGTCCCAATCAGCAGACTCAAATCGCCATCTTTGGAGAAAAGAAGGCTCTGAAAAAGGAAGAGAACAAGAGATCAAAATGGGTAAATGATCACTGAAATGTGCATCATCAAGCACTTTCCAGTAGAAGTGCGCAGCAAAAGAAGGAGAACAAATTGATAAATCAATGGCTGAAAAGGAATTTGAACGCAAATTCAAATAGGTGGCGTCCCCTGTATTCAGGAGAACTGCATCAATGTTATCAAGAAGGTTCTCAATAATACGTCCTCTACCGTCTGACTGATTGGATCCCCATAAAAAACTGTGTGCATTAAAGTCACCAACAAGAAGGAACGGTGGCTCAAGCTGATTTATAATATTCTCAAGATCATTCATATTCCAATTAAAATTTGGCAAGTAAATATTACAGACTGTAAACTGCTTGAAGTTGCGTTTGAAGATTACATACTGTATATGGAGTAGGAGAAGTTAAAAGTATCGCAACACCGCCATGTGCTCGTCCGTCGGGATTTACATCATGACGTATGATGTTTAAGCCGCTTAGAGAAAATGAATCTTGAGGTTTGAGATGAGTTTCTTGAATGCAAACACAGCTGGGGCTCTGATCAGCTAATAGCAATTTAAGCTCTGGAAGATGAGTAACAATACCATTGCAGTTCCATTGAAGGAGTTTAAATATTGGAAGTAAGAAAAAAAGGAAAGAAAAATGGTGCTATATAAATAGCTGAAGAGCTCAAAGGTAGAATACAAGCTCTAGGAACGAGGCTTGCCCTTAGGCCAACCTCTTCTATCTTTTTTCTTCTTATTGCGGGCAGAAGAATTCCCGTCGACAGTAGCAGTACTGTCATTGCTGGAATTGTCAGTCTCTTCCGAACGAAGGAGAACGGGAGTGTTCGTCGTAGGTAGGCTGACTTGGGGAGTGTTACTTGTTGGTACACTTGGCATATTAACAAATTTAACACCAGATGAACTGGGTGTAGAAGCAAGAGACGAAGCGGTTGGCGTATTGAATTGACTTTGAGGAGCAAATAATTGAACAAATTCAGAAAAAACATTTTGAACGATTTTTGCGATCTCTGGCATCAGCAGAGACGCGATGTCGGCAACGTTTAACGGTGGAGGAGAAGCAGGTTTTGATGCAACCTTAGCATAAGAAGTGGTGAAAGTCGTATTACGCTGTACATGCTGCCTTGCTTCCGGGAAGCTACATTTATGAGTGGTTTTGTACTCTAAAATAGCGTATTCCATTTTAAATTTCGGGCAGTTTCTGGAGCTGGCAGGATGGTTACCTTGGCAATTAATACAATTGACATCACCGCATTCGGTTCCGTCATGTGGAGGTTTTCCGCAGATGCAAATTTTTTGATTTTTACAACTGGACGAGGAGTGTCCAAATTGTTGGCAATTGAAGCAGCGAAGAGGGTTAGGGATATACGGACGAACAGGGAGGCGATACATGGCAGCATATATATAGTTTGGGACATCACAACAATTGAAAGTTAGCACAAGGGATGGGGTATTTTCCTCACGACCGTTTTTCCTACTTATGATCCTTCGCACTTCAACCACACCTTCCTTTTTCAGTTCACTCAAAATTTCATCAGTTGTGCAGTTCAGCAGATCCCTACAGTAGATAACACCCTTAGAAAAATTAAGGGTGTTATGTGGCGTGATAGTAACAACATAATCACCTAGGGTCTTGGCTGCAAGTAATTTTCGTGACTGATCAGCATTTTTTGCTTCAATAAGAAGACCGTCTTTAATTTTCCGGATGACTTTAACGTCTCCGGCAATAGTTTTCACTAGACGCGAAATAAGAAAGGGGCTTACTTTGCTGAAGTCTCCACTGGCTCTTTTTACCAACAGGAACATTGGTGCTGGGTCCTCATCGTCAGAATTGACGCGAGCTCGTTTCTCCCTAGGCCCCGGGACCGAGTCCGAAGCCATTTTTAATGTCTGGTGGGCCGAAGCCCCCAGACGAAACCAAAGTTACGAAAAGCAAAAATATGTATTTTAATTTTAATAAAAAAAAATTAAATAAAATAAATTTTGGCACTAAATGCCAGAAAAGCAATGAAATGAAGCTCAGAAGCCTTTATTTAATTTATTAAAATAAATTAAAATATTAAAAAAGAAAATGAGAACAAAAAAACGCACCACAGGTGGGCGTGGCCAGTCAGTGAAAAATTTTTCAAAATTAAAAAAATAAGGAAAAACAGACCTGATTTGAAAAAAATTCACACTGCACTTATTCACAGCACTTCTTTAAACAACCTCACACTGAATTCGTAAATTATTTTACGAAAAATACCACTTTTTTACAAAAATAACTGCGGACGGATCGCTGGCAGGTGTTACCGCTGACAGGTACGTACGCTAACTGGGCAAGGATTATTATTTACTGTTTTATTAGAAATTTATTTTACAATTTTACAAGGATTTGAATATATTGAATCTCCTTTCACTATTGCTGATTCAGTTTATGGATCAACATTTTTTATAGCAACAGGATTTCATGGATTACATGTAATTATTGGAACTACATTTTTACTTGTATGCTTAATTCGTCATTATTTTAATTATTTTTCTTCAATTCATCATTTTGGTTTTGAAGCTGCTGCATGATATTGACATTTTGTAGATGTAGTATGATTATTCTTATATATTTCAATTTACTGATGAGGTAGATAACCTAATATTTATATAGTATAAAAAGTATATTTGACTTCCAATCAAATAGTCTAACTATTTTTAGTATAAATAATTTTTATCATTTTTTAAATAAGAATAATCATTATAATTCTTTCAATAATTGTAATATTTTTAGCAAATATTTTATCAAAAAAAACTTTTATAGATCGGGAAAAAAATTCCCCTTTCGAATGTGGATTTGATCCAAAAAATTCAGCCCGATTACCTTTTAGCCTTCAATTTTTTTTAATTGCTGTAATTTTTTTAATTTTTGATGTAGAAATTGCTTTATTAATACCTATAATTATAATCATAAAAATTTCTAATTTATTACCATGAATATTAGTAAGATTTTCATTTCTATTTATCTTACTAGTAGGTCTTTATCATGAATGAAATCAAGGAGCTTTGAATTGAGCAAATTAAAGGATAATAGTTAAAAATAATATTTGATTTGCATTCAAAAGGTGTTGAATTATCAACTTATCTTAAAATAAGAAGTAAAATATTACATTTAGTTTCGACCTAAAAATTTGGTGATTAATCACCCTTATTTATATTAATTGAAACCAAAAAGAGGTATATTACTGTTAATGATATCATTGAATTTTAATTCCAATTAAAGAAATATGATGATCAAGAAAAAGCTGCTAACTTTTTTCTTTAGCGGTTAAATTCCGTTTATATTTCTTATTTATATAGTTTAATTTAAAACATTACATTTTCACTGTAAAAATAAAATATTTTATTTTTATAAATATTTAAAAATTATAATAATTTCCTTAATATCTTCAATATTATGCTCTAAAATATAAGCTATTTAAATTAAACTAATATAAAAATTAATAATATTATTAATCATAAAATAATTAAAATTAAATAAATCTTTATATTATTATTTTGTAAGAACAGGAAAAATGTAGAACTTTTCTTTATATTTATATATATTCCTTGACCCCCAAAATATTTGTAACAGTGCTGGGGCCGAGCTGTAAATGTGTAATTTACTAAAACACATTTTACTGGTGATGACAAAGGTTACTTTAATAAAATATTACTATATTTAAACTGAGCAAAATTTACAAACAAATACAAATATTAAAATTGACGCAAACGTATAATTATGTTACCTAGTTACAGTTACCAATATTTTAAATAGACGATATTTCTTTATGGCTACATCTTGTAGCGCTGTTTGACTCTCAAAACGTCACTCTTCGGTACTCTCCAGTACTCTGTTTCGGACTGTCAAAAACTGTCCTTTTAAACAGCTAAAAGTTTGTCATCAAGTTGATCGTGTCATCATTATCTGTGTCTGCAAATATCAAAGGAATGTCTTTGCACACGCAATAGAGACCTACTTGTGCATTAATTCCAATTGATATTTGCAATATTCGTACAAGCGCGGTTATTGAACTATAAAATGCTGAACAAACAATTTGGAAGAACGCGCTTGTTACATATTAATTTCAACCTTGATCAAAACCCTTAAATAAATTATAACTTATTACTAAAGGAATATAATTTATAGTAAATGTAGAAATATTAGGTATAAATCACATATAACCAAAAAAATATCTATAATTATAAAATTTTAAAGAATTACTTAATCATCTTAAAGAAAATTTAGATATTTCATAACCTAATCAAGCTCCAATAACTCTTACTAATAAAGCTAAAGTTTTTAATTCAATAGGTAAACAAATTATAATAGGAGTAGGAAAAATTAATCAACTTAAAATTCTTCCTATAAAAATTACTGAAACTAATATTATTAATATACTCTTTAATATAATTCAACCTTCATCATTTAAAGAATGAAAAGAATAAAAATTAAAATCACCAGTAATTGAATAATAACATAAACGAAATGAATAACATACTGTTAAACCAGTTGAAATAAAAAATAAAAAAAAATAAATATATTTATATAATCTATACAAACAATTTCTAAAATTAAATCCTTAGAATAAAATCCTGCTAAAAATGGTATACCACATAAAGCTAAATTAGAAATATTTATACAAATACATGTTAAAGGTATATGAACCATTAAATTTCCTATAAAACGAATATCTTGTATATCTTTTAAATTATGAATAATAGCCCCAGCACATATAAATAATAAAGCCTTAAATAATGCATGAGTTAATAAATGAAAAAAGGCCAATTTATAATTTCCTATTGATAAAATTCTTATTATTAAACCTAACTGACTTAAAGTAGATAAAGCAATAATTTTTTTTAAATCAAATTCAAAATTAGCCCCTAACCCCGCTATAAATATTGTTAAAGTAGAAATTAATAATAAAAATAAACTTAAATTTTCATTTAAAATTACATTAAATCGAATTAATAAATAAACTCCTGCAGTAACTAAAGTTGAAGAATGTACTAATGCAGAAACTGGAGTTGGAGCTGCTATAGCTGCTGGTAATCATGAAGAAAATGGAATTTGTGCTCTTTTAGTTATTGCAGCAATTATAACTAATAATCCAATAATCTGTATATATAAATCTATTTTTATATAATCTAAATAAAAAATATAATTTCAACTTCCATAATTTAATATTCACGAAATAGCAATTAATAATATTACATCACCAATTCGATTTATTAATGCTGTAACTATTCCAGCATTATAAGATTTAATATTTTGATAATAAATAACTAAACAATAAGAAACTAATCCTAACCCATCCCATCCTAATAAAATAGAAATTAAATTAGGACTAATAATTAATAATATTATAGAAAATACAAATATTAAAACTAACATAATAAAACGATTAATATTTAAATCACCCTCTATATATTGTTCACTATAAAAAATTACTATACAAGAAATAAATAAAACAAATCTTATAAATATTAATGATATTCAATCAAATAAAACTCCCATAACAATTGAACTAGAATTTAAACTTAACAATTCTCATTCAATAAAAATTGTATAATCTAATAATAAAAATTTTAAACTTAAAAAAAATAAACTTATTCTAATTATAAATAAACTAACAGAACTAATAATACAAATAGAAATAATATTAATGATCTAAGATAAGATTTAAACTTATATATTTGATATCACAAATCAAAATTTTAATTAAAATTACTTAAATTAAATTCATAACATAAAAAAATTTCTCTTAACAATTAATAAATTTAAAGGAAATCAATGTAAAAATAATAACAAATATTCACGAACATACCCAGAAGAACAAGAAAATTTCCCAGAATAAATTTTACCATGTTGACTATAAGAATATAAATATAAGGTATAAACAGCACTAAAAAAGGATAATAATATTAAAACAAAAATAGTTGATCAACTTCATGAAATTAATCTATTTAATAAACTAATTTCCCCTATTAAATTTATTGAAGGAGGAGCAGCTATATTAGAAGAACTTAATAAAAATCATCATAAAGTTATTCTAGGTATCAAATTTATTAAACCCTTATTTATAAATATTCTTCGACTATTTATTCGTTCATAAGAAATATTTGCTAAACAAAATAAACCTGAAGAACATAAACCATGTGCAATTATTATTATATAAGAACCACAAAATCCTCAATAATTAAAAGTTATAATTCCACCTAATACTAAACCTATATGTGCAACAGAAGAATAAGCAATTAATAACTTTAAATCAGTTTGACGCAAACAAATTAATCTTACTAATATTCCTCCAACTAATCTAATTCTAACAAATAAAGTAGATATAGATATACCAATAATAATAAATATTCTTAAAACTCGTAATAATCCATAACCTCCTAATTTTAATATAATTCCAGCTAAAATTATTGAACCTGACACCGGAGCTTCTACATGAGCCTTAGGTAATCATAAATGAACTATATATATAGGTATTTTAACTAAAAAAGCAAAAATTATACAAATATATATATATATATTAAAATAATATAAATTATTTAAAAAAAAAAAATCTAAAGTTAAATAATTATTATAATAATAAAAAATACCAATTATTATAGGTAAAGAAGCAAATAAAGTATAAAATAATAAATAAATACCTGCTTGTAAACGTTCTGGTTGATACCCTCATCCTATAATTAAAATTAATGTAGGAATTAAACTAGATTCAAAAAAAAAATAAAATAAAAATAAATTTATTGATCTAAAAGTACAATATAAAAATAACAATAATAATAATAATAAAAATAAAAAAAAATTTATAAAAAAATTTTTCCTATTAATTGATTCTCTTGCTATAATTATTAAAGAGCAAATTCAAAATCTTAATAAAATTAAACCAAATGATAATAAATCAGATCCAAAAAAATAACTAATATTTATTCATAAATAATTAAATCTTCCTATTATTATAAATAAAAATCTTATAATAAAATATATAGATTGATTTAATCAAAAACTATTTTTTTTAAAACATAAAGGAATTATAAATAATATTATAAATAAAAATTTTAACATAATATATTTATTGAAAAAAAAAAATCATTTCCATGAGTCCGAATTAAAGAAACTAAAATAGATAGTCCTAAAACACTTTCACAAACACAAAAAGTTAAAAATAATATACTAAAATAATATTCATAATTAAATATAGATAAATAAATAAATATCAATATATATAATGATAAAATAATAAATTCTAATCTTAATAATATTAACAATAAATGCTTACGTTTAGAAGAAAATACTATTATTCCAATAAAAAATATAAAAATAAATACTAAAATATTTAACAAATAAATAATAAGTTTTAATAATTTAATATAAAATATTGGTCTTGTAAATCAAAAATAAGAAATATTCTTTTAAAACTTCAGAGAAAAAAGTATTCTTTTATCATTAATCTCCAAAATTAATATTTTAATTAAACTATTCTCTGTATTTATTATATTATATTATTATTAAGTTTAACAATAACAATTACATTTTTATTTCTTAATCACCCTTTATCTATAGGTTTAATTTTACTAATTCAAACATTATTAATTTCATTAATATCAGGATTATTTTCATATTCATACTGATTTTCTTATATTTTATTTTTAGTAATAATTGGAGGAATATTAGTATTATTTATTTATATAACAAGTATAGCTTCAAATGAAATATTTAATTTTTCTATAAAAATATCTTTTTTTATTATAATAATAATTAGAACTATTTTATTAAGATACTTATTTATTGATTACATATTAATTAATCCTTTATTTAAAAATTCTAATATAATAGAGATATTTAATAATATAATAATATTAAAAAATGAAAATTTAATTACATTAAATATAATTTATAATAAACCTAATAATATTATTACTTTAATACTAATAAATTATTTATTTTTAACTTTAATTGCAGTAGTAAAAATTACTGATATTAACTATGGTCCTTTGCGACAAAAATTTTAATGAATAAACCTATACGAATTAATCATCCATTATTTAAAATTGCAAATGGTGCATTAATTGATTTACCAACACCTACTAATATTTCATTATGATGAAATTTTGGATCATTACTAGGTCTTTGCTTAATTATTCAAATTATAACTGGATTATTTTTAGCTATACATTATACAGCAAATATTGATCTTGCATTTAATAGAGTAAGTCATATTTGTCGTGATGTAAATTATGGATGATTATTACGAACATTACATGCTAATGGAGCTTCATTTTTTTTCATTTGTATTTATCTTCATATTGGACGAGGAATATATTATGGATCATATAAATTTACTCATACATGAATAGTAGGAGTAATTATTTTATTTTTAGTTATAGGAACAGCATTTATAGGATATGTTTTACCTTGAGGACAAATATCTTTTTGAGGTGCTACAGTAATTACTAATTTATTATCAGCTATTCCTTATCTTGGAACTATATTAGTTCAATGGGTTTGAGGAGGATTTGCAGTTGATAATGCAACATTAACACGATTTTTTACTATTCATTTCCTATTACCATTTATTGTTTCTGCAATAGTAATAATTCATTTATTATTTTTACATCAAACAGGTTCAAATAATCCTTTAGGAATAAATAGAAATATTGATAAAATTCCATTCCATCCATACTTTACATACAAGGATATTATAGGATTTATTTTACTTCTTATAACATTAACAATCTTAACTCTTCTCAACCCTTATTATTTAGGAGATCCTGATAATTTTACTCCTGCAAATCCTTTAGTTTCCCCTATTCATATTCAACCAGAATGATATTTTTTATTTGCTTATGCAATTTTACGATCAATTCCTAATAAATTAGGGGGAGTAATTGCATTAGTAATATCTATTTTAATTTTGATAATTTTACCTTTTTATAATATAAGTAATTTTCAAAGACTAAAATTTTACCCTATTAATCAAATTTTATTTTGATTTTTTTTTATTATTGTTGTATTATTAACATGAATTGGAATACGCCCTGTAGAAGATCCTTATATTTTAATTGGACAAATTCTTACTATTTTATATTTTATCTATTTTTTAATTAATCCTTTAATTATAAAAATATGAGATAATTTACTATATAATTAGTTAATGAACTTGTTATAAGTATATGTTTTGAAAACATAATAAAGAAGTTAAATCTTCTATTAACTTTTACTAAAAATAATTCACTAAACTAATAAAGAAAAATATAATATTTTTAAACCTAAATATAAAAATAAATAATTTAAAGATAAAGGTAAAAATCTTTTTCAAGCTAAATATATCAACTTATCATATCGATAACGGGGTAAAGTTCCTCGAACTCAAATAAATGAAAATGATAAAAAAACTATCTTTAAAAAAAATATAATAGATATTAAATCACTACCTAAAAATATTACACAAAATAATATTCTTATAAATAAAATTCTTGAATATTCAGATAAAAAAATTAAAGCAAAACCCCCTCTTCTATATTCAACATTAAATCCTGAAACTAATTCAGATTCACCTTCAGCAAAATCAAAAGGAGTACGATTAGTTTCAGCTAAACTAGATACAAATCAAACAAAAGCTAATGGCAAAGATAAAAAAATTATTCAAATAAATTTTTGATATTGTATAAATTCTATTAAACTAAAACTTTCAATTAAAATTATAAAAGATATTAAAATTAAAGCTAAACTAACTTCATAAGAAATAGTTTGAGCTACTGCACGAAGTCCCCCTAATAATGAATATCTAGAATTAGAAGATCAACCAGCAATTATTACTGTATAAACCCCCAAACTTGTACAAGCTAAAAAAAACAATATACCTAAACTAAAAGAAAATAAAATTAAAAAATAAGGAATAATTACTCATAATAATAAAGATAAAAATAATCTTATAATAGGAGAATAATAATATATAATATAATTAGATAATAAAGGATAAGTTTGTTCTTTAGAAAATAATTTAATAGCATCACAAAAAGGTTGAGGAATACCTATAAACCCTACCTTATTTGGACCCTTTCGAATTTGAATATAACCTAATACTTTACGTTCTAATAAAGTTAAAAATGCAACACCAACTAAAACACAAATAACTAATAATAATATACAAACTAATGAAAATAATAAATCTATATAAAACAAGTATTACTTGTAAAAATAATTACATAAATGAATTCTAAATTCATTGCACTAATCTGCCAAAATAATAATAATGTTCAAAAAATTAAATATAAATATATTAAATATTTGGTCCTTTCGTACTAAAATATTTAAATTTAATAAAGATAGAAACCGACCTGGCTTACACCGGTCTGAACTCAGATCATGTAAAGATTTAATGGTCGAACAGACCAAAAATTTAAACTTCTACACCTAAACTAATCTTTAATCCAACATCGAGGTCGCAAACTTTTTTATCGATATGAACTCTCTAAAAAAATTACGCTGTTATCCCTAAGGTAACTTAATCTTATAATCACTAAAAATGGATCATTAATATCATAAATAAATGTTAATAATAAAAAAGAATTTTATTAATCTTCCTATTACCCCAATAAAATAATTATATTAATAAAACTTAAATAAATCTTAATTAATTATATTAAATAAATTATAAAGCTCTATAGGGTCTTCTCGTCTTTTATAAATATTTAAGCTTTTTAACTTAAAAATTAAATTCTAATTTAAATTAAATAGAGACAGATTTTACTTCGTCCAACCTTTCATACGAGCTTTTAATTAAAAAACTAATAATTATGCTACCTTTGCACAGTCAAATTACTGCGGCCATTTAAAATTTTTCAGTGGGCAGGCTAGACTTTATATATAAATCAAAAAGACATGTTTTTGTTAAACAGGCGAGTAAAATTTTTGCCGAATTCCTTTAAATAATCTTTTATAAATTATTATTTAAATATTTAATATATACTAATTTTATCATTATATCTAATTCTATAAAATAAAATTATTTATTTATAAAAAAATTAAAATTATATAAAATAATATAAAAAAATTAAATTAATTATAACAAATTATTATTGATAGCTATTTCTAAACTTACATTTTTTAAAATATTTTATTTAACTTATAAATCTTTAATTAAAAGCTAATCCCTTTAATTATTAATATTAAAATTTAATAAATTAATAAATTAATTTATTAAAATAAAAACATCTGAATTAAATTCATTTCTAAATAAACTAGATATATTTAAGAACGAATAACATTTCATTACCAATAAATTATTATAAATATTTTTTTCACAATAAAAAAAAATAACTTATTAGCTCTCTTAAAATCGAGAAAATTAAAATAATTAATATTTATTTAATAAACCCTGATACACAAGGTACAAAAATTAAATTTTACTTTTATCTAATTAATAAATTATTTCAATTATCTTTTACAATACAATTAAACTATAATTATTAAAAATTTTTCTATAAAATATACTAAAAAAATAAATTAATAAAATTATTTCTATTAAAAAATATAAATAAATATTTTATAATAAATTTTTAATTTCAAATTAAATCGATTTGCACGACAACTTTTTAATGTAAATAAAATGCTTTTCTAATTCAAGCTCTAATTTGTCATTCTAGATACACTTTCCAGTACATCTACTATGTTACGACTTATCTTATCTTATAATAAGAGCGACGGGCGATATGTACATATTTTAGAGCTAAAATCATAAAATTTAAATCAATTTTATTACTATTAAATCCACTTTCATAAAGTATATTCTTACTTTAATCCATATAAATAAATTTATTGTAACCCATTTCTTCTTAAATATTCACTGCACCTTGATCTGATATATTTTCTAATTTAAAATATTAAAAATTTATTTTCTATTAAAATTTTCTAATAACGACGGTATACAAATTTATAAAATAAGTAAAATTAATCGTGGATTATCAATTATAGAACAGGTTCCTCTAAATAGACTAAAATACCGCCAAAATCTTTAAATTTCAAGAACATAACTAATACTACTTTAGTAATTAATTTTACATTTAAAATAATAGGGTATCTAATCCTAGTTTAAATATAAATTTCATAATAATAAAAATTTTTTTATAAATTAATTTTAAATTTAAAATTTCACCTAATAAATATAATCTTAATTTATTAATAATACATATAATTATTTACTAATAAAATTTATTTACATCTTTTGTATAACCGCAACTGCTGGCACAAAATTTGTTAATATTAAAATTTATTTCTAATTCTTAATTTCTTAAATTATTAAAATTAAATACTGCGAATAAATCATTATAAATAAATTATTAAAATTTAATTAATATTCATACAAAAATTTACATGTAAAAAAATATTAAATAAAACTTTAAACCAGAATTAAACTTTATTTTATAGAATATAAAATAAAATAAAAATTAATAAATATAATTTAATTTATAATAATTAAATAAAAATATACAAAAAAAAAATTCGAATTTTAGCGATACTCCCCCTACAAAGTCAAAATTAGTAAAAAAATCATATTTATCGTTAAATAGTTTTCAAATAGCTTTTGACAATTAAATAACATCTTTATAATTAAAGTATACTATGTCATCTAATTTTGTGGCATCCAATAAAATAATTAAATTAATTTATTAAACAATAAGTATTATTCTATACCCATAAATCAAAAATCTTGACTGCCTATATAAAGTTTATATTAAATAAAAATTAAATATTTCTGCCAAAATATCTAAATTATTTTTTAAACTTTAATTATATAAGTTTTTATTAAAAGAAAAATTATTAATACTTATAAATTCAAATTAATCAATTAAAATTTTATAAATTCTTAAATTTAAATAAGATTAAATTTTATATTACATAAAATAAAAATTAATAAATATAATAATCACAGTTAGCGTACGTACCTGTCAGCGGTAACACCTGCTAGCGATCCGTCCGCAGTTATTTTTGTAAAAAAGTGGTATTTTTCGTAAAATAATTTACGAATTCAGTGTGAGGTTGTTTAAAGAAGTGCTGTGAATAAGTGCAGTGTGAATTTTTTTCAAATCAGGTCTGTTTTTCCTTATTTTTTTAACTTTGAAAAATTTTTCACTGACTGGCCACGCCCACCTGTGGTGCGTTTTTTGTTCTCATTTTCTTTTTTAATATTTTAATTTATTTTAATAAATTAAATAAAGGCTTCTGAGCTTCATTTCATTGCTTTTCTGGCATTTAGTGCCAAAATTTATTTTATTTAAATTTTTTTAAATAAAATTAAAATACATATTTTTGCTTTTCGTAACTTTGGTTTCGTCTGGGGGCTTCGGCCCACCAGACATTAAAAATGGCTTCGGACTCGGTCCCGGGGCCTAGGGAGAAACGAGCTCGCGTCAATTCTGACGATGAGGACCCAGCACCAATGTTCCTGTTGGTAAAAAGAGCCAGTGGAGACTTCAGCAAAGTAAGGCCCTTTCTTATTTCGCGTTTAGTGAAAACTATTGCCATAGACGTTAAAGTCATCCGGAAAATTAAAGACGGTCTTCTTATTGAAGCAAAAAATGCTGATCAGTCACGAAAATTACTTGCAACCAAGACCCTAGGTGATTATGTTGTTACTATCACGCCACATAACACCCTTAACTTTTCTAAGGGTGTTATCTACTGTAGGGATCTGCTGAACTGCACAACTGATGAAATTCTGAGTGAACTGAAAAAGGAAGGTGTGGTTGAAGTGCGAAGTATCATAAGTAGGAAAAACGGTCGTGAGGAAAATACCCCATCCCTTGTGCTAACTTTTAATTGTTGTGATGTCCCAAAATATATATATATGCTGCCATGTATCGCCTCCCTGTTCGTCCGTATATTTCTAACCCTCTTCGCTGCTTCAATTGCCAACAATTTGGACACTCCTCGTCCAATTGTAAAAATCAAAAAATTTGCATCTGCGGAAAACCCCCACATGACGGAACCGAATGCGGTGATGTCAATTGTATTAATTGCCAAGGTAACCATCCTGCCAGCTCCAGAAACTGCCCGAAATTTAAAATGGAATACGCTATTTTAGAGTACAAAACTACTCATAAATGTAGCTTCCCGGAAGCAAGGCAACATGTACAGCGTAATACGACTTTCACCACTTCTTATGCTAAGGTTGCAGCAAAACCTGCTTCTCCTCCACCGTTAAACGTTGCCGGCATCGCGTCTCTGCTTATGCCAGAGAGCGCAAAAATCGTTAAAAATGTTTTCTCTGAATTTGTACAATTATTTGCTTCTCAAAGTCAATTCAAAACTCCAACCGCTTCGTCTCCTGCCTCTACACCCAGTTCATCTGGTGTTAAATTTGTTAATTTGCCAAGTGTACCAACAAGTAACACTCCCCAAGTCAGCCTTCCTACGACGAACAATTCCATCGTTCCTCGTTCGGAAGATACTGACAATTCTGGGAATGACAGTACTGCAACTGTCGATGGGAATTCTTCTGCCCGCAATAAGAAGAAAATAGATAGAAGAGGTTGGCCTAAGGGCAAGCCTCGTTCTTAGAGCTTGTATTCTACCTTTGAGCTCTTTAGCTATTTATATAGCACCATTTTTCTTCCTTTTTTTCCCACT
This sequence comes from Poecilus cupreus, assembly GCA_963942605.1. Lineage (NCBI taxonomy): Eukaryota > Metazoa > Arthropoda > Insecta > Coleoptera > Carabidae > Poecilus > Poecilus cupreus. The sequence goes on from OZ012727.1 coordinate 20,433,574, forward strand.
TCTAATGTTTAAACTCCTTCAATGGAAATGCAATGGTATCGTCACCCATCTTCCAGAGCTTAAACTGCTATTAGCTGATCAGAGCCCCAGCTGTGTTTGCATTCAAGAAACTCATCTCAAACCTCAAGATTCATTTTCTCTAAGCGGCTTAAACATCATTCGTCATGATGTAAATCCCGACGGACGAGCATATGGCGGTGTTGCGATACTTTTAACTTCTTCTACTCCATATACAGTATGTAATCTTCAAACGCAACTTCAAGCAGTTGCAGTACAATTATATTCACCTAGAAAGTTTACAGTCTGTAATATTTACTTGCCGAATTTTAATTGGATTATGAATGATCTTGAGAATATTATAAATCAGCTTGAGCCACCGTTCCTTCTTGTTGGTGACTTTAATGCACACATTTTTTATGGGGATCCAATCAGTCTGACGGTAGAGGACGTATTATTGAGAACCTTCTTGATAACATTGATGCAGTTCTCCTGAATACAGGGGACGCCACCTATTTGAATTTGCGTTCAAATTCCTTTTCAGCCATTGATTTATCAATTTGTTCTCCTTCTTTTGCTGCGCACTTCTCCTGGAAAGTGCTTGATGATGCACATTTCAGTGATCATTTACCCATTTTGATCTCTTGTTCTCTTCCTTTTTCAGAGCCTTCTTTTCTCCAAAGATGGCGATTTGAGTCTGCTGACAGTTTTTCCGCGGAAATAATTATCCCAGTTATGTCAGAAAATATTAATGTTTCACTTGGCGATATTAATTGCAGTATCTTACGGTCTGCAAACAATTATATCCCGTTAACATCTTCTCGTTTCATTAGAAGAAAGGTCCCGTGGTGGAACACGAATGTAGCTAATGCTATCCGTGAAAAGAAACGTGCATTAAAATGTTATCGACGTTCACCTACTCTTGATAACCAAATCATTTTTAAGAAGGCCCGAGCTCATGCTCGACGTGTTATTCTACAAGCTAAGTCTGCCTCCTGGCGGAATTATGTCTCTTCTGTCACACCTGAGCGTCCGTCGAATGAGCTGTGGAATAAAATTAAATACATGCACGGTTATCAAAAGTCTCACACTGTCAATCTTCTTCATATCAATAACATTTTAAGCACTAATCTTAATGACATCTCCGAATGTTTAGCTACACATTTCGAGTCTGTCAGTAGTACAGAAAACTACTCTTTAAGATTTCTTAATGTCAAAGAAACGAGTGAAGCCCCTCTTGATTTCTCTTCTGATGGCGATGAAGTATATAACCTTCCTTTTTCAATTTTTGAATTTGATTTTGCACTTAGCAAAACAAAAAATACATCTGTCGGTCCAGGCTTTGCTGGTACTTAGAGCATAATCGCCTTTTAGATCCTTTTCAGTGTGGCTCTAGAAAATGTCATTCTGTCACTGATCTCCATGTTCAGTTAACGAATGACATTCATTGTAATTTCCTCGAACGAAAACATTTGGTTGCTGTTTTCTTCGACCTGGAGAAGGCATTTGATATGACATGGCGTTACGGCATTCTCAAACAGCTACATGAGTGGGGACTTCGTGGTAATCTACCACTTTTATATCTTCTTTTTTTGAAAAACGCACTTTCAAAGTACATATAGGTGATAACTATTCATCTTCTAACTCCCTAGAAAACGGTATTCCGCAAGGTTCTACCATTAGTGTAATCCTTTTTCTAATTGCTATCAATAGCATTGCACTAAATCTTCCTCCGACCGTCCGCCATTGTCTCTATGTCGATGACTTGGTCATTTACACTTCAGCATCTAGCATTCCTGAGTGCGAATCTCGACTTCAGGATGCAATTAACACCATAACCAATGCTGCTACCGCTAGGGGTTTTCGTTTTTCTGTCGAGAAAACGAAGTGTATAGATTTCTGTCGCTTACGTACTCCTCACAACAATCCTTCTCTTCATTTGTATGGTTCTCCAATTCAGTGCGTCGATAGGGTTAAATTTTTGGGTTTAACTCTTGATCCGTATCTGACCTGGAAGCCGCATATTCTAGAACTTGCTGCAGACTGCCGTCGTGTTTTGAATGCATTAAAATGCCTCGGAAGCACTAAGTGGGGTGCTGATAGAGACTGTTTGCTACGACTTTACAATTCTCTTGTAACGTCAAAACTTGATTTTGGAGCAATCGTACTCAGTTCCGCTAAACAACTCCATCTCAACCGCTTAGATGCTGTCCATAATACGGGTATCCGTTTGTCAACTGGTGCCTTTCGTACTTCTCCAGTTCACAGTTTATACTGTGAGTCAGGGTTGCCTCCATTATCTATCCGTAGAACACGACAATGCATGAGATATACTGCTCGAATTATGTCCAAACCTTGGCATTTCATGTTTACTTCTCTTTTCCAAGACGAGCATGCTCATAATCTATTCCTCAGCAGTTCCACCTCTCTCTGTCCTTTGGCTGTTCAACTGGTCAAAAAGTTTGATAAACTTCCACTAGGCAAGGAAGATATTTTACCTCAGCTTATTCCGGATACACCACCATGGTGTCTTCCTCAAATAAGTACTGAGTTAGTTCTTACTAAGTATAAGAAGGATATTACTCCGCCTTCCCTTTATGTCCAGGAATTCTGTCTCCTTAAAGAAAGGTACACAGACTCTATTTTTATCTATACAGACGGGTCTAAAAATAGCACCGGAACCGGATGTTCTTTCATCTTTCGAGATGAAGAACATATTATCACTTTATCGCCTTCTTCCTCCGTTTATGGTGCAGAGTTGTATGCCATTTATTCTGCTTTGCAACGTTGCTTACACGTCATCGAACGTGAACAACATATCGTTTTATGTACGGATTCACTCAGCGCCATAACGAGTCTATGTAACCGGTTTTCAACTGATCCTCTTATTCAGATGCTTTTTTATAGTCTTTGCCTACTTTCATCTAGGCAAATCCGTGTTACTTTTCTGTGGATTCCTGGACATATCGGAATCGCTGGTAATCACAGAGCTGATCATGCTGCACGTGAAGCTGCTCTGCTTGATTATGTTAGAACGCACGCTCTCAGGCCAGACGATATGCTTCAACGTATATCTACATTTTGTTTAACTTCTTGGCAGGACGAGTGGAATCGCTCCACCGACAAACTTAGATCCATTAAACCTTCTGTTCAAAAGTGGAAACTACCTATTTCTGTTTCGAGGAAGGAGCAAGTAGCGATTACGCGTTTGAGAATAGGTCACATTAAAACCACCCATCTTTATCTTCTTGTTCGGGACCCCGTACCTATGTGCGATGTATGTGATACTCGCCTTTCTGTATTTCATCTTCTTCTGCATTGTGCTAAATATCACAACGACAGAAACCTCTTCAGCCTTGCAAATACTCTTCCGTCAGTTCTCTCCAATGAGACTGATAGTGTTGAGAAACTTTTAAAGTTTATTCATTCCACCGGACTGATAAATGATATTTTATAGTTCACTTCTTTCTATTGTTTTTCTTACCACCATTATTTATATATTTAATTTTGGTTGGCTTTAATTAATTCTTTACAGCGGTAATGACCGAAGCAGTCGATCCGCTTAATTAAAAAAAAAATATAATTTAATTTATAATAATTAAATAAAAATATACAAAAAAAATTCGAATTTTAGCGATACTCCCCCTACAAAGTCAAAATTAGTAAAAAAATCATATTTATCGTTAAATAGTTTTCATATAGCTTTTGACAATTAAATAACATCTTTATAATTAAAGTATACTATGTTATCTAATTTTGTGGCATCCAATAAACAATAAGTATTATTCTATACCCATAAATCAAAAATCTTGACTGCCTATATAAAGTTTATATTAAATAAAAATTAAATATTTCTGCCCAAATATCTAAATTATTTTTTAAACTTTAATTATATAAGTTTTTATTAAAAGAAAAATTATTAATACTTATAAATTCAAATTAATCAATTAAAATCAATCAAAGAGTAACGCAATAGAAAGATTCCATTCTACAATAATAGAGTCATTACGGATGATAAATCAAAAAGAGCGAATAAAAGATCAAAATTTAATTCAAAAGGTAGACTTAGCAATAATAGCATATAACAACACAAAACATAATGCAACTAAATTAACACCTAATGAAATATTATTCGGACCTGACCAGAATAAATATTTTAAACAAGAAATTACATTAGATCAAACTTTAAATGAACATCAAGATAACATTAATATAATAAATGATTTAGTAAAAACCAGAATTATGAGTGAAAAATTAAGTAGATTTAAAGAAAATGATAACCCATTACAATTAAAGAAAAAAATATATATTAAACAAAATCCCAGATTACTCGGTAAAATAAGAAAGCCTTTATATAAAAAATATTCTTTAAAAGCTTATGACCCATTATTAGGAAAAGTAAAAATTAGTGACGAACACGGTGACAAAAATATAAGAATAAATAGAATAAAACAGTAATATAATTACAACTATTATTACAGACTATACCATGGACAACTGACTGACATATCAAAAAATAATGGATTTCATTTAATTGAATTAGGTGAATGTAAAATAAAAGAGTCGGAGCAATAAGTATATTATAAGTATGATATATCCCAAATAGAAACGGAATTTATTAAGGTTACAGATACTTTTATAAAAATACAAGAACAATTAAATGATAAAGAATATTCTATATTCTTCCAAAATATAATAAATATATTAAGATATAATTATGCTGATTTAAAAGATCAAGTCGCAAAATTATTTATGAAAAATTAATAATAAATTTAAACGAGGTTTAATTAACGGTCTCGGGTCCGTAATAAAAGCGATTACAGGAAATTTAGATTCCAGTGACGAGGAGAGATATAATAAACTTTTTAAACAAATACAGAGTAATGAAATGACATTACAAAAACAAAACAAATTAAACTTGCAAATTTTTAGTAATATCTCTAAACAGTTTAATCAACAATTAGAAAATATAAAGTATAATGAAAATCAGCTTCAAGAAAAAAAAATGAAAATAATTAAAGAATTAAACAAAAATCAGAATTGGCAGAATATACAAAATCAAATATTAGAATTAACATTAATAATAAAAAACCTAATGAATTTTGTAAACAAATAGAAGTAAGTTTAACTTTTTGCTCCTTACATAAGATACACCCTAGTATTATTACGTTTGATAATTTGAAAAAAATTACACAAAATAAAGATATATGGAACTTCAATGAACTTATTGAAACCCATTGTAAGTTTGAAAATAAACAGATTCATTTCTTAATTACGATACCAAATTTCTCAAAACAATCCTATCCATTATTCCAATTTAGCCCCATTCCTACATATAATGAGGAACAGAAATTAATAACGATAAATGAAAACCAAAAATTGTTTTTTAAAATTGGTAAAGCAATTATATAATTAATAATTGTATTGTTATAGAGAATAAATATATGTGTGTTACACAATATTTTGAAATAAGTAAATGTATTGTAAATTTAATAGATAAGAAAAAGGATGATAATTGTTTGTATCATTATATAAGTATGGAAAATGATATTGAACAAATTAGAAATACAAATGATATTATAATCATTAGCCCTAATAAACAGCAAATACAAATTAACTGTTTTAACAAACATATATCCTCTGCTATTTTTAATGTTCATTAATGATCTTCCAAATTATTTATCTTGCGAAGTCTTGATGTTCGCGGATGATGTTAAAATTTTCAATTCAATACGATCAACTGAAGACTGCAATAAATTACAACAAAATATAGATATTCTCAAAGCTTGGTGTGATAGAAATAAATTACCATTAAATATCAATAAATGCAAAATTGTATCGTATTCCCGTAAAAATCACGTGTTATTCCATAATTATAACATAAATTCCATAATGCTACAGCGTGAGTACCAAATAAGAGATCTAGGAGTAACATTTGATCCAAAATTTTCTTTTATAGATCAAACTTACAATGTTATACGGTCTGCAAATAAAGCAGTTGGATTTATAATGAGAAACTGTAAACAGTTTACAAATGTAAATGCATTGCTATCACTCTTTTACGCACTTGTTCGATCCATTTTAGAATACTGCTTCATAATTTGGTATCCGTTATATGCTAGTCATAAACAGCAAATAGAGAACGTCCAAAGAAAATTTCTGAAATTTATTTGGTACAAAATTTATAATAATTATCCAGAGCGAAACTTTAGCCAGAGTACTTTATTAACATCCCTCGGAGTTTCAAGCATTGAATCCCGTTATATATTACAAAGTCTTTCATTTTTATATAAGTTGTTACATAACTATGTTGATTGTAGTGCCTTATTATCCGAAATTAATTTTCATGTACCATCATTCGCTTCCCGTGCAGTTTGTACATTTTACAATAACACTGCTAAGTCTAATTTGATGTTACAGTCGCCCATTTTCAGCTGTTGTGAAAAGTATAATCAAATATGTCATTTATGTGATATTTTTTACTGCAACATCTTTGAGTTACGTAAAACTGGAATACTGTTCTTTGATCCAATTTACATGTCTACATAAAATGTTTTTATCTTCAGTTTTTTGTATACCTATGTATGTATTTGCTTTATAAATGGATTATTATGTTGGGCAATAAATTATTATTATTATTATTATATATATAAAGAAATTCAAGGAATTTTTAAAATGAAAACAGATGAAAAATGTCAAATAAATAAAAACATTTTTGAAATTGTTAATCAAGACTATAAAGAAATACAAATTCAAAATTTAGAGAAAAATTATAAAAATAAAATCAATGGAACATTGAATTTAAGAAAAGTAGAAAAAGTAGAAGAGTTAATAGCAGTCTTACCTAAAATAAAGAATCTTGAGTTAAATAACAGTTATCATTCTTATTTAATCTTATTTAATATATATATATATATATATATATATATATATATATATATATATTAATTATTGTAATTATTGTAATATGTAGTTGTAAGAAAATATTTAAATATAAGAAAAAACTCTGTAACAAACTACTTTGCTATTGCGCTATTGCGCATGATCCCTCCCTCTTAGTACTTAAGAGTATTATGAGTAATCATTGTTATAAATACTAAAAAAATTAGACGGACGAGCAATCGCTAGTCAGTCGTAATCAAATAAATTCATTGTAAAAGTTTATATATTGTAATTTTTATCAAAAAAATAAATTTATATTTTTAAGGTCAAAAAAGCCTTAAAACATAATTTGCATGTATTTTCTTTAAATGTTTAAAAACATCCGTGGCTCTGCAGGGCTCTATGAGTACAACAAATTTTCTAGAGCTATACACTCATAAAAATAATTTGTTGTTTTAAGAAAATTTACAGTTTTCTTTTTGTATGCATTCGTTGAAGAAAATTTTATTTCTTACAAAATGATTAGGTTCAATTTAAAAAAGGATTAATTTGGATTATAAATTTTATTTATCTTCTTTTATCTGCACTGACAGAATATAAATATATTTTAAATTTTGTTTTTAAAAATAATGAAAAAGAATTCGTTTTAATTTTAAACAAAACATTTTTATTTAAAACGATATGATTTTGAATTAAAACTACTCTTATTCAAACTACGTTGGCTCCATATGGAGTCGTTGCTGAATACTTTGATATGTTCCTTCAAAACTAAATTAATTATCATACAAGAATAATAAACCAACAAAAGTTTAATGAAAACGAAATCGGATTGTAACTTTGTTAAATTGCCGTTTACAAACATTTACACACTATTGTATTAAATAAAATAAAAATAAATTATACAGGTAAATAATAAGTTAAGAGGAAATGATTTATTAATTTATATCTATATATTGTACTTATAAATAAAATTAACATGTATCAGCAATTACAAATATACATTTTAAATAAATGTAAGTATAAATATTTCATTGTCATTTGGCCATGGCCTACATAGGGCTCATGCTAGTGCCCTCAGGAGACATAGAGGTCATGCTTGTTCCCTCGGGACTCATGGAGGTCATACTGGTGCCTTCTGGGCTCATGGAGGTCATGCTGGTCCCGCCCGAGGACATGGAGGTCATTCTGGTCCCGCCGTCTGGCACTGATTCGAATTCAGTCGACCCTGTACATTCACAATACACAACATTATCTCTATCTTTAATGTAAAACACTTCAAACCATTTACACTTTTCTGAATTGAGGCAGTAACTTAGAATAGATGCCAGGATGATATTTTTGTAATTTAACCTCCAGCAATTATTCAGCGAAGTGTTAAGGAATAACAAAAATAACCAATAATATTGTATATAGTTTTAGAGCAAATATGTAAAAAAATATATTTTTTTTTAAATGGGCGTACCTGATATGGAAGTAAACTCTGTAGACATGATGATGTTCAACGTTCACAATAAATTGATGAATGACACGACCTCTATCGCTTCTCAAAATTAAAATTACCGCAAACAGGTGGTCTCGGTTAATCTTATCAAGACGAAATAACATTGTAAATAAAGTAATTCAACATAAATAACGTATGTTAGATTTTATTGAAAAAAAGCTAAATCATTTTCTGCGAAATAATAAACAAACAATGTATTATATACTATTTATTTATGCACAACTGACAAATAATATACTCGTAATTCAATTGTTGTTTATCAATTAATGACCTTTGTTACTGTTGCTAATGAAATAATATTGACAGTTTGATGAACTAATATTATTCATTTGTTATATCAAATTCAAATCTTACTTGTCAAAAGAGTAAAATCAAAATGACTTTTAAGAAATGTTATCCATATAAAAACCCAAAGAAGCTAATTGTGTCATTTTTCATACTTTAATTTTCTTTTCAAGCTTAAACTGTAGCTGAACAGGTTTTAATATTTTTTGTTAAATGTCAAATAACTTCAAAATTTTGTTAGAACAGTACGTAGCCTAGCTATGGTTGCTACAATTTGTCTATGTTGATAAACAAACAATTTTTTGTATTAGTCAAAGCATAAATTCTACTTTGCTTATAATTTCAAAACAAATATATGACGAAATGTTGTGGATAATGAATAGTATTCAACCCGCATGGTTGGTTATTACTCATTCGAATGATTTGAGTAATAGCGCACATTAAATGATCATTGAACAATATACTGTTATTTGCAATTTTTTACTGTATTTTACGTATTTGAGGATATATCTTTTCGGTCTTTTGAGAGATAAGTTGAACATTAATAATAATGATTGGGACTTCTATTTCTCAAATAGTCTCGGATCATTATATTATATATTTCACCACTGAGTGGTTTTGAACCTCTTATTGCCTCGGATAAATATTAAGTTTAAAACCCTATGTTATAAAAATGATAAAAAACAAATATATTGAGGCACGGTCGTATTTTAATATTTTTTCATTTTATTTGGAACCATTCTAGGGATGGACAGGTTAAAATTAGACTTAATCTCTTTTAAGGTTGTAATAAATAAACCTTTCCAGAAATTAGGCTTTAATAACGTAAAAAACTTTGACGTACAGAAAAACAATCTTTGTGGTATCTAGATAGCATTACTAATTTATAATATAACATATGTAATCTAGATCGCTTAATATAACATTCTCCTCTCCATATTTTAGTTTTCAATGTAGTCTGTAAGATACGGCGGGGCACGTCGGGCTCTCGTAGATCTCCGGGGCTCGTGAATTTCTGATTGATCTGCGTTAGATTCAGGTTCTTCTGCTTCTTTTTGATCTTCGTCTGCGTCACAGGTAGTAGTGTTTTCTTCGGTAGAGTCAGAAATTAGAGTAACATCTCCTCTAGGCGCCAAATGTTTTAAAGAAACTGTATCTTCTTTTCCGTTGGAATATTTTATAGTGGCATATTCAGGATTAGCGTGAATTAATTTGACTTCTTCGACAAGTGGATCATATTTGCTCGGACGAACAAACTTTTTAAGTAATACTGTGTTATTTGGAAATAGCCAGGTAGGAATAGAAGTTCCGTATGAAGATCTTCGTAGATGTTTAAACATGCGTTCATGTGGAGTGCAGTTAGTGGCGGTTGATAATAATGATCGGATTGAATGCAGTGCGTCAGGTAAAACAATTTCCCATTGATCAAGCTTTAACTATCTAGTATTTAGCGTTAAATTTATAGTTCTCCAAATAATTCCGTTGTACCTTTCTACTTGTCCATTTCCTTCCGGATTATAAGGAGTTGTTCTACTTGTAGCTATTCCTCGCGAATGAAGATAAGTTGTTAATTCTTTGGACATGAAAGAAGATCCACGATCTGAGTGTATATAAGCGGGCATACCAAAAATTGAAAACAATTGATTTAAACATTGAATAACTGTAGCAGAGTTTACATTTGGACATGCGAATGCGAATGGAAAACGAGAAAACTCGTCCACTATGACTAAAAGATACTTATTCTTTGTGGAGCTGGGTATTGGCCCCTTGAAGTCAATATTTAAGCGCTCGAATGTAGATGTTGATTTAATTAAATGCGAATTTTTGTTTTTCTAAAATTGAGGCTTAATCTCAGCACAAACAGGACAACGTGAAACCATATTACGAATGTCTTGAAGTGAAAATGGTAAATTTCTGCACTTCACAAGATGATACATTCTTGTTACACCGGGATGGCAAAGAGCTTGGTGAAGATCAAACAATTCATTCCGTTGACTTGCGGCAGTGACACGAGACAAAGCATCAGCTACTGTATTTGAAGTTCCTGGACGATATATTATGTCATAACTGTACGAAATGAGTTCCAAGCGCCACCTCATAATTTTCTCATTCTTGATTTTACTTGAATGTTTTGTATTAAACATAAATGAGACTGCTTCCTGATCAGTAATCAGCCAAAATGACATCCTAACAAAAAATGTCTCCACTTTTTCAGAGCCTCCACGATTGCATATGCTTCCTTTTCCATTGAGGAATGTTTCCGTTCAGAGTTTGAAAGAGTTCTTGAGTAGAATTCCACAGGTCTGCCAGATTGACTAAGTGTTGCCGCGATTGCATATTCGGACGCATCTGTTTCGACTGTTAATTTTTCGTCATTATTTATTGTCCAAAGGAGGGATTTAGAAATATCATTTTTGAGTTGTTCAAAATCTTCTACAGCTTCATTTGATAAAGGAAAGCTTCTAGAATTTATCAAACTTCGAATCTTTTAGGAAAATTTAGGGATCCATTTCGAATAGTGTGCAAACATTCCTATTGCTCGTTTTAAAGCAGAAGTATCGCTAGGTATTTTTAAGTTTAATAAAGGTTTCAGTCTTTCGGGATATGGCTTCAATGTTTTATTTTCGATTGAATAACCCAGTAAGTTAATAGATCTTTTTGAAAATATACATTTGTTTGTATTAATTGTTAAGCCATATTTCTTCACAGCATTCATGAATTGATTAAGATTTTTATCATGTGCTTCCTGATTCTCACCACAAATAGTAACGTCGTCTAAGTATGCAAATACACCATTCAGATTTTCTATTGCAATTATTCTATCAATAATCCTTTGAAAACATGATACACCATTCGTGACTCCAAATGGTATGCGGCAAAACTGATATAATCGTCCGTCAGCTTCAAATGCTGTATATGATTTTTCGTTGTCTTGAATCGGAATTTGATGATATGCACTCTTTAGGTCTATAGTACTGAATACTTCGTTTTTCGCTACTTTTGAAACAAGTTGCTGAATATTTGGAACTGGATAAGAATCTAGTAAGGTAAACTTATTTATTGTTTGAGAGTAATCAATAACCATTCGTCGTTTATGATTTTCATTTTTCGTAACCAGTACTTGTGCTCGCCAAGGTGAAATACTTTCTTCGATAATGTTTTCATCTAGTAACTTCTTTGTTTCTTGTTTTATGAATTTTTCATCTTCTTCGGAGTGTCTTCTTGATTTCGTCGCTATGGGCTTACAGTTTGTTGTTAAATTTCCAAATAATATGGGAGGGTCAATATTGGCAACCGAGACACAGCATATTGATATTGGTGGTTTAGGTCCTCCAAATGCAATTGTGATTGAAGAATGTTGCTTCATTAAGTCTTGTCCAACGATGACATCAGTACATAGATTTGGAAGAATTGATAATTTTAGATTCTGATAAGAATTGTTAAAAAGTTTGAGATTTACCAAGCAGTATCCCTTTAATTGTGTTGAAAATGAGGTTGCAGCCATAGATACTTGTCCCTGGCAAGGAAATATTTGGAGTAGATTATTTTGTGCAAAACTGTAATCTATGTAACTATCTGAATTTCCAGTATCAATCAAAATGTTTGCATCCACATCGTTTAGTGTAGCTTTCACTACAGCTTTTGATAGAGAATAAGGGAAGGAATGAGAAGCAGATGCAATTACAAAGGTAGTAGCTGCATTAAATTTATTCTTCTCGGCTTTGGCTTTCAAACATACTTTAGCAAAATGTCCCATTTTATTACAGTATTTACAAATTTGATCACGAGCTGGACATAATGAACGGGCATGTCGACTATTTCCACAGAAATAACATCGATTTGTAGTAGAATTTGATTTTTCTAACGATTTACTCTCTTTGAAGTATGTAGCGTTAACATTCGTGTTAGCATTTGCCTCATTGTGTTTAAAGGAATATAGTTCAGCCTGTTTATGAGCACTTTCCAATAAACGTGATTGAATTACAGCGTCATTTAAACTTAGTGTACTGTTTTCCAGTAATCTTTGTCTTATTTCAGAAGATAATAATCCATTTATAAATGAATCACGAATGTAATCATTTTTATTTTCTTCTGCATTAACAGCTTCAAAATTACAATCCTTACTAAGAAGTTTTAATGCTTGTATGTATTCGTCTATAGTTTCATCGTTTTGTTGTTTTCTAGTAGCAAGTAGATGTCTTGAGAATATTACACTTTTCTTCTTGATGTATACATCATTTAATATTTTGATAGCTCCATCGTAGCCCGTACAATCACTTGTAAATTCATACACATAGTGCGAAACGTAATTGATGAGTAATTTGAGCTTTTCGTTGTCTTTTAATTTGTCTTTGCAGACAGTAGTTTCCAGAAAATTCTCAAATGTCCGTATCCAGTGTGTCCATTCTTTACAAGCGGTTGATGAGTTTGGTTCTGCCTCAAATCTTTCTGGTTTTAAAAACTTCTCCATGTTAGTTTAGAATAATACTTTTTTTTACGTTAATAAATTGTAATAAATAAACCTTTCCAGAAATTAGGCTTTAATAACGTAAAAAACTTTGACGTACAGAAAATCAATCTTTGTGGTATCTAGATAACATTACTAATTAAGAACATATTTCGGATCAGGGAAAAAGAATTAAAATTAAAACCAAGTTTAAAATTTACACACTAGAGAGACAATGTTATTGGCCGTAAATAAATGACGTAGCTCAAACATTTGTAAATAATAAAATATGGTCTTACAAATATACAGAATGTTTCAGACCACCCGTAACTCACGGATATCTTGTGAAAAACAAAACGGATTGAGAAACCAAAAAAACATTCAAAATATTTCTATTGAATGGCACCAAATTGAAATTCCCCATCCCGCTTTGCAATGGAGGGGGGGGGGGTCAACTGCATAAACTAAAATGAAAACCCTCGGTTTTTATTGCAGTTTCGGAAACTGTGATAAAATATGTGAAGGTTTTGTTTGAAAAAAAATTCGGTTCGCGATAGATGGCACTGAAATGAAAGTTAAGGCGTGTTAATATTTTGTAAATTTGTAAGTTTAGTCTGCCTAACGGATTTGAATTTATATTATTTAAATTTTAAAATTGAATTACCATTAATTACCACAGGTAATTAAATATCTAAATTATTTCGTTGAATGCGAAAATAATTATTTTTTCCACCTCCGAGTAATGGTGGTCCTGGAAGGGGTGTTTATGTTTATTCCTCAACTTCCAAATTTACAAAATATGAACACGCCTTAACTTTATTTTTCGTATCCGATCTTGAAAATCATCGATATCTGTCAATCTGTTTCTTGCCATTACAGCGTCATCTATCGCGAATCTGAATAAAACATCCAATATACAGTTTTATGCATTCACACACATGTTGGAAAAATAAACTTAATGTAATTATTAAGAACACATTAAATTAAATTTAACAGAATGACAAATATTGACGATTTTCAAGGTAAGATTCGAAAAAAAGTTAAGGCGTGTTAACATTTTGTAAATTTGTAAGCTTAGGGTTAAACGTATTGATGCACATAACTTTGAAAAACTGACCTTGCAAAACCGACAAAATCTGCTAATTTGTTTTTCGTTAGGAATTACCATTTAAAATTATGAAATGCCCTCATCCCAGGGGTCGAGGGGGAACCTACATTTGGTGCCATTTAATAACATTCAAAAATATTTTGTACATACTTTTTGGTTTCTCAATCCGTTTTATTTTTCGCGAGATATTCAGGGGTACGTGTGGTCTTACAAACATATACAGATTTATGCATTCAAACATGTCACTTGAAATTATAAAATGGGCCACTAGCTGACCCGCGCTTCATAGGTTGTCGACGTGTGCACTAGATTTAAAATTATCTTAAAATAAAACAAAGTCCATACTTCCTGAATATAACCGTCAAACTTTAATTTCGGCCCCGTTACATACAGTTTTATAAGTAACTATTATCAAATTGTAATACTTCCGGAAATGGACAATATTTTTCCATAATGGGATGAACGTGCTGATAATGTCGAGATCGCGGGCCTGAAGAACTGACTTCGGTAAATATTCCAATTTTGCCAGTATAATCTGGTTCTTGAAATATCTTGATGTCTGCCCAATCGAAGTATCCAAATATTCATCCCCCAATACAAATAATTTAAGTCTATGATTCACCGGTACTGGAAGCTTGTTCAGTGCGGGTCACGTCTACGCAAGAACGTATCTCAGCTGTATAGGGAAAATGGGACTATCTATGTCCGACTGTGCAACAAGGACCGCTAGAAAGAGAATGTAGATCTAATCTGGCCTTCCTTGCTTGTTTACATGTTTGACAGCTGTTTGAGAAGTGCTCTTTTACATTAAACGTGTTTATTGTAAAGATATATGTTATAATAATGTGTAGGAGATACTTTGTACCTAATTGTAAAAGTGGATATGATTCGAATAAAGAAAAGGTTTCCGTTTTGTCAGTGCCAAAAGATGAGAATTTGTTAAATAAATGGCGAAAAGCTATACCGCGAAATGATCGTGTACTTAGGAGAAAAGACTTTGTGAAAAACATTTTTCCAGTGATGATAAAAGAATGGTCCTGTGGTAGTAAGAATACTCTAATATCGCCTAGCAAAGATTAATTTTAAATGATTGTTGTTTTTGAAAAATTATAAAATGTTGTTTTTGTAACAATCCTACTAACAATTAGTTAAGATATCTGTTTGAAACACTAGTATGTATGATTTTATTGTTATGTTGTGATATTGAAATTATTTGTATTTTTCGTTTTATAATTTACAATAAGGTATTTGTCATTTATTATATAATTTTTTTTTTAATTGTATAACTTGTAGAGCTACTCTGTAATTTGGAGTCTCCGAGTTATAAAATCTTTGGGGGCTCTGATATGACGGCTGGTAACCGCACTTCACACGTAAAAATATATCACTTACCGAGATCAGTGTAAGCAGAGTGTCACACCCATAATGGGTAAAAGGCGTGACGATATTTTTTAAAATTTTTATTAAATTAAACAAATATTTTATTTATATATTTGAATTTTATCCTTCATGTTTCTAAGAATGTACCTAATACTATTTGATAATAGTAACATACTATAACGTAACTATAAAAAAAAAATGATTAATTTAAAATAAATAATTGTAAATAATTCCGTACATACTAATTCAAATTTGTGAGATGCAATATCCGTATAGATTTATTTATTCATTTTGGTATTTAAATACAATGGCCGCTACCACGAACCCTGTTTTTGGGTGTTTTAAGAGCAGTGTTTTCAGCTCTGTTTTAGCGCTCTACAACGTTCTAGAATTATTTTATAAAAAAAATACTTTAAATAAAAGTGGTTGATAATATATTTCTCTGTAACTTCTATTTGAAGCATTTTTTTATAAAATAATTTTAAAACATTGTACAGCGATAAAACCAAGCCTAAAACATTGCTCTTAAAACACCCAAAAGCAGAGCTCGTGATACCAGCCAATATTTTTAAAAGCAAGTGTAGGAACATATATAATCTATATATAAATTTTGATTCTCCTCATTACAAAATGAAAATATATTACGATATTACTGAGTTAGTACCGTAAAAACTGTGCAATACACAGACTACATCTATTTTCTCTGTCTCCGTGTTATCTCACTCCCACTAGGACAACTTTCGGCCCATCTCGTGCGCATTCGTTTCCCCTCCTGTCAGTATTATACTTCGTGGTGTGACCTGACACGAACCAGCATCGGTACATCTGGTGGCGAGGCGTCGTGGCCGACCAAAGGTAAAGAATCGAACAGCCAGGGATGTATTGACGGGCTGGGTCATCAATGGATTCGCAATTCATGAAGCTCATAGAAAGTTATGTCACATAGAATCAGCTTATTCGAAATCTAAACTGTCTTGACTCCAACCCTGTACGCACTGGCGATCAAAACAATAGTATCCGGCTTCCGCAAAATCAATTAGTAAAAGAATTTCATAACTGATTAATTAATAATAACTAAGCCGCATATTCTAGAACTTGCTGCAGACTGCCGTCGTGTTTTGAATGCACTAAAATGCCTCGGAAGCACTAAGTGGGGTGCTGATAGAGACTGTTTGCTACGACTTTACAATTCTCTTGTAACGTCAAAACTTGATTTTGGAGCAATCGTACTCAGTTCCGCTAAACAACTCCATCTCAACCGCTTAGATGCTGTCCATAATACGGGTATCCGTTTGTCAACTGGTGCCTTTCGTACTTCTCCAGTTCACAGTTTATACTGTGAGTCAGGGTTGCCTCCATTATCTATCCGTAGAACACGACAATGCATGAGATATACTGCTCGAATTATGTCCAAACCTTGGCATTTCATGTTTAACTCTCTTTTCCAAGACGAGCGTGCTCATAATCTATTCCTCAGCAGTTCCACCTCTCTCTGTCCTTTGGCTGTTCAACTGGTCAAAAAGTTTGATAAACTTCCACTAGGCAAGGAAGATATTTTACCTCAGCTTATTTCGGATACACCACCATGGTGTCTTCCTCAAATAAGTACTGAGTTAGTTCTTACTAAGTATAAGAAGGATATTACTCCGCCTTCCCTTTATGCCCAGGAATTCTGTCTCCTTAAAGAAAGGTACACAGATTCTATATTTATTTACACTGACGGATCTAAAAATAGCACCGGAACCGGATGTTCTTTCATCTTTCGAGATGAAGAACATATTATCACGTTATCGCCTTCTTCCTCTGTTTTTTGTGCTGAGTTGTATGCCATTTACTCTGCTTTGCAACGTTGTTTACACGTCATCGAACGTGAACAACATATCGTTTTATGTACGGATTCACTCAGCGCCATAACGAGTCTATGTAACCGGTTTTCAACTGACCCTCTAATTCAGATGCTTTTTTATAGTCTGTGCCTACTTTCATCTAGGCAAATCCGTGTTACTTTTCTGTGGATTCCTGGACATATCGGTATCGCTGGTAATCACAGGGCTGATCATGCTGCACGTGAAGCTGCTCTGCTTGATTATGTTAGGACGCACGCTCTCAGGCCAGACGATATGCTTCAACGTATATCTTCATTTTGTTTAACTTCTTGGCAGGACGAGTGGAATCGCTCCACCGACAAACTTAGATCCATTAAACCTTCTGTTCAAAAGTGGAAACTACCTATTTATGTTTCGAGGAAGGAGCAAGTAGCGATTACGCGTTTGAGAATAGGTCACATTAAAGCCACTCATCTTTATCTTCTTGTTCGGGACCCCGTACCTATGTGCGATATATGTGATACTCGCCTTTCTGTTTTTCATCTTCTTCTACATTGTGCTAACTATCACAACGTCAGAAACCTTCTCAATTTTGCAAATACTCTTCCGTCAGTTCTCTCCAATGAGACTGATAGTGTTGAGAAACTTTTAAAGTTTATTCATACCACCGGACTGATAAATGATATTTTATAGTTCATTTCTTTCTTTTGTTTTTCTTACCACCATTATTTATATATTTAATTTTGGTTGGCTTTAATTAATTTTTTTTACAGCGGTAATGACCGTGGCAGTCGATCCGCTTAATTTCAAAAAAAAAAAAATAATAATAACTAAATTATTATACATTTAATTAGGGAATTTTAAAGAAACACATACGCAATATTCAAATTATTAGTTTACAAAAATATCGCCAACAAACAGGAAGGGGTAAAAACGCATACGGCCACATACTGTCTCTCTCTACTCTACAATCGGAAGGATGATGCTTTCTGCGTTCAATTAGGAGACAAATCAGAGCACGGGAACTCACCCCCGCCATGTTAAGATCAGCAACGAGGAACTACAACCCGAGGTCGGTAACAAATCAGAAATAGGTAAACAAACCAAGATACTACGAAATTATCAGATTACTCGCTCTAACACTAGTTATCCAAATTAGTTTTCTTTTTCTAACTGAAAAATGCATTAACGAATGAAAATAATATTAACAGATGTTGTTCTTGGAAACAGGTTGCGATTTCTTTCTAGCTCACGAAGATGGGATCTTCGTTCGCACAGGTGGATGGGGATAGGGTGCTTTTCAACAGAAAAGGCATCTTGGTTTTAACCAGGATCCGCTACAGTCCAGTTGCGACTTGATCAGACGTGGTCGTTGCACGTTAGTAGTCCAGTTGCGACTTGATCAGACGTGGTCGTTGCACGCTCTGTGGTGCTCTCCTACAGTCCAGTTGCGACTTGATCAGACGTGGTCGTTGCACGTTCTACTTTATAGTAGTCCAGTTGCGACTTGATCAGACGTGGTCGTTGCACGCTCTGTGGTGCTCTCCTACAATCCAGTTGCGACTCGATCAGACGTGGTCGTTGCACGTTCTACTTTATAGTAGTCCAGTTGCGACTTGATCAGACGTGGCCAGGCAGCTCAGCTGCGACTTGATCAGGCGTGGTCGTTGCACGTTCTACATTATTGTAGTCCAGTTGCGGCTTGATCAGACGTGGTCGTTGCCGCTCTGTCAGTATTCCATTCATAAAATACGCTCTTGGAGCACAACAACAACGCCATCCGGCGCACCAGGACGCTCTTTGAGCACAAGTCCACCTCGGTGGCACACATATATTTAGCCGAAGTACCTTGTGAATACAAGTACGCTGCTTAAACAACTAGTTCTTTATACCGGGTGGTCCATCGGTCTGTATTTTTTATTTTATGCGATTATTATAAATGTTACTGAAATTTTCTTCAGACAAAGTTTATTTTACATTAAAATGCCCATATATCTGCACTATACGTTTTTATACCGGGTGCTCCATTTTCACGCAATCGTATGCAACTTAGTATTTTTAAATAGAACACCCTATATATTTTCGCAAAATTTTAAAGATCTAATGTTTCTCTTTAAATAAGTTCTTATTCACTATAGTCCTAAAATGATCAGCACATAATCGCACAGAAACTATGCTATAAAATTGTGTCTGAATGTTTAAACAATCAGATTAGTTGCTGTCAGATCTATAATAATTATTATTTACTATTTTCACTTAGTTTAACAACTTTTTTCGTTATATTTTGTTTAGTATGTTGAACTAATGTTCATTTCGAATATTTTTTATAAAATTATTTATTGTTTTTAATTTCATGGCATACTTTTTGTGTCTGATCCTTCATTAATAAAAACGTGAATAGTTTCTGTACTGATCATTTTATGACTATAGTGAATAAGAACTAATTTAAAGAGAATCGTAAGATCTTTAAAATTTTGCAAAAATATATATGGTGTTCCATTTAAAAATACTAAGTTGCATACAATTGCGTGAAAATGGAGCACCCGGTAGAAAAACGTATACTGCAGAAACATGGGCATTTTAATGTAAAATAAACTTTGTCTGAAGAAAATTTCAGTAACATTTATAATAATCGCGTAAAATAAAAAATACAGACCGATGGACCACCCGGTATAGCTAGCCGAAAGCACCTTTTGAGGACAAGTACGCAGCTTGCCGTAATAAATCAGCTCTTTGAGCTGCCAGCCCGCTAGCAGGCCACTCGAGGGTGCCGTCCGCACACCAGCCGTCACCAACCCGCTAGTGGGGCGGGTGCCGGCAGCCCTATCTGCGCGCCTTCATCCGAGGCTGTGCCAGGAGGTACCGTCATCCGTCTATTTGAGGTCCGTCCTCCGAGGCCGCTCCAAAGGGTGCTGTCCACCGTGACCGAGGTCACCACGGGCTGCCCGAACCGGAGATTGCTGCCCGCCACTACCACCCACAGGCACCAGTCGCGTGCCTACGCCCAGGTTGGCTCTACCCCGCTCAAATACGATTACGAAATTATTATATTATTTAAGCAATTATTAAAAATGTATATTGAATAATTCAATATAACCGTTTAAACCAACTGTGTATTTCCTTTCTCATCCTCACACCGCCACGACTTCAATTAAAAGAATTCTGGTCACTTTATTAAAAGTAAAACACAAACGTAATTGGGTCCTAATTACTATCAAAATTATAAATATTTTGCAAAGACGATTGTCGCGGCACACTATAATTATCAGCATTATACAGGGTGAGTCATCGAAATGCCCGTCTTCGATATCTCCCTTGTCGTTAGAAATACGGCATAAATTTATTAACAAAATTTATTCGACTACTAAAGGAGCATAACGTAAAATTATTTTCACATATACAGGGTGTTACGTAACGGCTTGGCGAGAATTGTTTTTCTTTTTTTAAATGGAACACCCTATATGTTTTATATATTTTGAATTGTATTTTATTCACCTATACGGACATATGAATTTTGTTTTAGTTTTCCGCGGCGTTGTTAAGTTTTTCGGTTTTCTTCTCTAAAAAAGGCCGAATACACGCATTGCTTTTTGAAGGCGTACTGAAGTTATTTTAATAGTACAATTTAAGAATTTTTTCTTCTGCACAACTGTAACTATACTCTATGTTTTGACATAATTATTTTAAAATGTAATTATACAGGGTGTTCAATAAAGCGAATCAAACTTACTCCTCTTCAAATGATTATAACTCGCCATTTTCAAATGGAACACCCTATATTTTATTATTCTGTTGTGTGCCATTTTGTATTACCTTCATTTATTATTAAGGGTATCCTATGTCTAAAACCAATCATTTCGGAGTTGTTTGCCATTTTTTACTAAATTAATTTATTGAATTAAAAATTAAATCTAGTATACCATGGAAATTATTTTGTTTTAAATAAAAAATATTTCCAATGTAATTGCCACTCTTACGCAAACATATTTGCCGACAGTTTTTAAATGAGTGGTTTACTCTTCGTAGTATCTTTGGGTTGACAGTTTCAAAACAGCTACGTTTTCGCTCCATCATATCTTCTCGTGTAAGTTTGTAAGATCCGAAAATTTTGCGGGCAAATTACTTGGACCACCTTGTCCAATCCATCTCTTAAGAAATTCTTCAATTAAATAATGCCTAACCTGAATACTATTGTGAGCTGGTGCAACATCGTGTTGGAACCACAATCTTCGGATAATATTGAGAGGTAAATTTTCTAAATCGTTTAGATCAGTTTGTAAAAATTCACAATAATTTTGTCCGTTAATATTATTATCAAAAAAGTATGATGCAAATTCGTAACTGATTTGAAATTGTCGACGCAAATATACTGCGAAGAGTAAATTAATCATTTATAAACCGTCTGCAAATATGTTTCCGTAAGTATTGCGGTTACATTGAAAATATTTTGTAAATTAAAACAAAACAATAAATTAAAATAAAACCATATCCATGGCATACTAGATTTAATTTTTAATTGAATAAATTAATTTAGTAAAAAATGATAAAATCTCCGAAATTATTAGTTTTAGGCATAGGATACCCTTAATAATAATTGAAGGTAATACAAAATGACATCCTACAGAATAATAAAATATAGGGTGTTCCATTTGAAAATGACGAGTTATAGTCATTTGAAGTGGAGTAAATTTGATCCGCTTTATTGAACAGCCTGTATAATTACATTTAAAAAAAATTATGTCAAAACATAGAGTATAGTTACAGTTGTGCAAAAGAAAAAATTCTTAAATTTTACTATTAAAATAACTTCAGTACGCCTTCATAAAGCAATGCGTGTATTCGGCCTTTTTTAGAGAAAAAAACCGAAAAACTTGACAACGCCGCGGTAAACTAAAACAAAATTCATATGTCCGTATAGGTGAATAAAATACAATTCAAAATATATAAAAATATATAGGGTGTTCCATTTAAAAAAAGACAAACAATTCTCGCCAAGCCGTTACGTAACATCCTGTATATGTGAAAATAATTTTACGTTATGCTCCTTTATTAGTCGAATAAATTTTGTTAATAAATTTATGCCGTATTTCTAACGATAAGGGAGATATCGGAGACGGGCATTTCGATGACTCACCCTGTATATTTTTGTTCCTTTTAAAAGTTTGGCGTTTTGCAAAATTTCCCTTTTAATTTTTTTTAATCAAGTTCCACGAAAATTGTTCTAGATTTGTTTTCTTGTTAGGTTAGTTTTCATAATCTGTAGATTGCCTCTTATGTTGTCTTCAGAGATGTTTTTAACTCATAATTTAACTATTATATTTGTTTCTCGGTCATTTTTCTCCAAGTTATCTATTTGCAATACTTTTTGCATTAAGTTAATTTTTAGGTTTTCTATTTGAGTGCTATTTTCTTTTGATAGATAATTGTATTTGTTAATGGTTATTTGTATTTTTTTTTATTTTATTAATTATATTATTTTGTTCTTTTATTGAAAATAGAAGCTTTAGTCCAAGAGCCGACTGCAAAAAACCTGCCCGATCGAGTAACAGAATAAAATGTTTTTAAACTGTTAGTACTCATAGCGATCATAACAAAAATCACTGTGTGCCTGGACAGAAGTTGTGCACAAGATATATATGGGTGTAGAATTGAAATGTGGAACATACGGGTTTCAATGCAATTTTTCTTGATATTGTTGTAAATTTTACCTATTCCCTTTCCAACAAAAGTGTCAATAAAAAAGTAGTTCAGAATTTAAAAATGCATGCAATAAGGCCCATTTGTAATACAACACTTCTACATTCTGAAATTAACTATTTTAAACTAATAATACTAGAACAATATGAAATTCTCAAACATAAAAATAAACAATAATACTTATTAAATGACATCACAGACTTTCCAGAGCATCATATTTTTAAAAATTTACCGCCACTAAAAACTTGACAAACATATAAAACCCTAACACACTACTCTCCATAGCCAACTAAATAATTATGTCTACTCATTGTACCGTCTTACTTTATCGATGGTACCGTCTCTTTGTGACACATCAACAACATATTCAATTTGATCAACCTTATCATTTAATTTAATTCTGCATAAAACTGTTTAAACCATTGTTTCAAATGCTTTTATAATATTGACGGTTAGTATATTTATATATTTTCGCACTTATTCCAAATTTTACAATATACTCAACTTGTGTCGTTATTCTCAAGGTTACATAACCTTATGTTTATTCTTACACATGTTAATTATAAATCACATTCCAAATATAATTGCTGTAACTAAGTACTTATTAACCCTACAATAATTTAATATAATATCTATTTCACTCTTTATATATTAAAAACTCTTAAACACATATTTATTATATCATATTGTATACTTTATGTATTTTTCAGCTGTTGACCAGATGGTGACCAAATATATAAGTCGAAATCGATAGTCAATAAGATTAGTAGTTCATTTACAATCAGCCTGCTCATCATTCCCAAATTTAATTTTAAAATGCAGACTGAAATGGAGCATTTTATTAGTAAAGTTCTTATTTGTTTATTTTCTATATATATATTTGAGAATTTTAATTTTCTTTCGTATATTTATTTAATTTTTTGACATATATTTCACTAAGAAAACAGCTTCACAATCACAATGACATGTGTCACATTTCGTTAAAAATTAAAATGCAAGATTTGTGAAATCTAATTTCTTTATATTTTATTATCTCTAAATCGAATGAAAATTAATCAAATTAGTGTAATCAAAATACATGTAAAATTAAATATTTTTCAAGTTTCAAAATAACATAAATTGTTGAAAACATAAATTGTTGAAAAAGGAAATTTAACCTTGTTTTTCACGAAAAACTGTTAAGGGCTTCAAGTAAACTGCTACTTCCAGTTGACCAATTTTATCCAAAATCTAATCAGCTCTTCATTTAAATAGAAGCAATAATTCACAAAATTATATTTTTTGGTATTATAGTATTTGAGTTATGCGAGACGAAAAAATTGCCACAGATTACACACACACACATACATACATACATACATTATATTTAAAAAAAAAACACACACATACAAACACACATAGTTACAAACATACAGACATCATGGCGAAAATAGTAAAATCGTATTGTAGGAACCTTAAAACGAGCTTATTCATTGAAAACTCACTTCCCAATTTTTTGATCAAAAACAATACCTCCCTTACCTAGAGGTACCCGGGAGGTAAAAAGACGCTATAATACATTGCTGTCAATCACTTTAACTGTAACTATGGTAATAACACAGTCCTATGTATACTGATAAAAAAAACTGTGATGACCAAACTGTTCAAATCTAGCATCTAATGCATTTAGGGCTTGATTTATGATATCTTCTATCTAGAATCAACATCACATTCATCAACAAATATTTCATTAAAGGATTTATCCGATCGAAGATCTCTAAAGAATTTTTGTAATTGATCAAGTTTAGATGCTAAATCGAAATCTTTTCTTTGCCCCAGTTTGCTTATTGAATTAATACAGTTTAATATTTTATATATAATAACTATTAAACACAAAACATAAATAATTTAATAAACAAACTCGATGCTTCGCCTCCTATTAATTTATCAATTCCTTGGTTTTAATTTGGTAACATTAAGAGCCATAATGCTACCCTTTAGATTCGCCGCCCCGCACAAATGACAGGGCTGTCCGCCCCTTAGACTGACTGACTCTTATGTAAATAACTATTTTCTAATTGTCTCACACGTTTTTATATTTTTATAACAAAAAAAAATTACACTTTTTTTAAAAATTTATTTATTGTAGGTAAAGCTTAAGTCTCTTTGTGTTCGAAACTTGGGTACAAATAAATATAATATAGACTAGAGTACGAAGAATATTATTGGTCACTTGTTTTCATATCTAGTAAAAAAACATTAATTACAAAGATGATGCTTCTTTAATATTACGACTATTAAAATACGATTTTTTATTGTTTTTTAAGATTTTCATAGTCCTCTACTGCATCTGTTTTCGGTAGTTGACTCTGCAAATAATAATTAAAATCAAATCAGTCCCGCGAAACTATAAGTATATACAGGGTGTTGCAGGACTAGTGTAACAAACTTTAACAGTTTATTCCTGAGGTCGTTTTGAACCAAAAATGTCATATGAACATATATCCTATTCCTTATACTTACCAAAATACAAGAGGTTGAAGTTCTACAAATAACACGAAATTTTCTAATTTTTGTAATGAAGATACTTTCGGAAAACAAGAGTTTATCGAAAACTCATACCTTATTTGTCTAAATTAATTTTATTTATTAATATTAACGAATATAATTTAGAGAACAAACCACACAATGACACAATTAAATAGACAAATAAATAAATTCTAAACACAGAACAACATGGAAAGGTTGGCGTCTGCTTGGGTATCTGCCTTGGTATTCCCTAGACGGGTATTTACCATTACATAATCCATAAATGAAAATCATATCTGTATATTAAGCAGTACTGTAACCATCCATTATGAAACAAAAATACAATCAAAAGTACAACAATTTTTAATTTAGACAAATAAGGTATGACTTTTCAATAAAACTCTTGTTTTCCGAAAGACCTTCATTACAAAAATTAGTAAATTTGATGTTATTTATAAAACTTCAACCTCTTATATTTTGGTAACTAGAAGGAATAGAACCTATAGTCATATGACATTTTTGGCTCAAAATGACCTCAAGAATAAGCTGTTGCAGTTTGTTACACTAGTCCTGATACACCCTGTATAATATACTTACCACATAAGTTGGTTCATTTTGAATATTGTCAACACTTTCATATGTATGTTCTTCTGCAGGTACATTATTCTAAAACATATTAAAATCTAGCAAATAAACGTTGATTGTAAAATAAAAAATAAATTACCACATATGTTGCTGGCTTTTCATTATTAATGGGGATTTCGTGTCCATTTTCTTCGGTCAGTTTCCTCTGAAGTAATAAGAAAATGTAAAAATATAAACATAAAAGCACACTATATGCACATACTTGTATATCAGCTGTTGTGTTAACTTCATCATATCCAATTACTTCCAAATAACTGCATCTAAGACGAACATCTGTAAATGCAAATAACATTAATTTTTAATAATAGATATTTATTATAAGTACCTGGCGTAATGTAGCTAGCTTCAATATATTTGTCCTTTATGTACAATGCGAATAATTTAACTTTATTAACCTTTTAAGTCACAACTTATTTTTTAATGAAAAATAAAAAATTTTTATATGAATGTTTACTTACCTGTAAGTATTGAAACAGAATTTGCAAAAAAATTTTTTTTTATTTATAGGTTAGGAGAAATTGAGTGATCTCATACGAGATCACTGGGAACATGTATATAAGAAAAAATACTTTTATGTAGTCATATCACAAAATTATTTTTATTGTATTTACTAATAGTTAACATATCAGACACTTCCTTAAATGAAAAAAAATAATAAAAAATTGATTAATATATTTGAAACATTGCACACACAATGTTACATTACATTTTCGCAGTATGTTCTAGGTCTGCTTTTACATCCCACAAATTGGCATCGCCGCTGTTCTTCTCGTTGTAATATAAAGTGATCAATTTTATCTGTACGTATGTCAAAATTTACTTCTTTCTTCCCACTAGTTACAGGACGACCAATTTTTGGTTTTGATGACTTTTTTTAAGTAAAATTGTGTTACATATCGTCTGAATTCAAGTAAATTCATAGCATTAGAACCGTTCACTTTTTTGTATAATATCCATGAATTTACTATGTCCATATCTATAAATCTAGTAAATAGTGGCCAGTACCACTTTTTACCACGTATTTTGGTGGAATATTTACCAGCTAGCCAATCGTGGTGATCCACACCACCTATAAATTTGTTGTAATTTTCAATACTCTGGGTTGTCTAATTTGAGTTTTTTCATTTTTGTGTTTATCCCAGCGAGAAACAGTTTAGAATGGCTCCACTGTATCAAAATTAGATCCTACCATTACACATTTGTTATCGTTCCATTTTGTTATCAATATTTCATTATTTGTATGAAAACTGTAATCTAAGCTACCACGATTTTGTTTTTGTAGAATTTTAGTTGCAGTAATGGTACAACTCCCTGCGCGGTTTTCTCTCATAGTCCCGGTTGCTCTGAATTTCATTTCGGCTAGTTCAATAAGTAAATTATTATTTGTAAAAAAGTTGTCAAAATAAACAGTGTAGCTGTATGGATCGTCAATAATACTTATCGTATCTAACACAACTCTTTTTCCTAGAGGTACCCCTGGATCTCTGGTAATATCTTTGCCGCAATATAAATTAAAATTATAATAGTAGCCACTGGGTCCACACAAAGCCAAAATTTATAGCCGAAACGTATGGGCTTCCCACTAATAAATTGCTTCAAACTATTGTGTCCGTAATATTTTATTATCATTACATCGACAGCAACATTTTCTTCAAAAACACCGAACTGGGAGAAAGAACTTTTGAATAAATCTATAAGTGGCCTAACTTTAAACCCTTTATCTTCCTTATTATCTTTTGCTATTTTATTATCGTTGAAATGAAGGTATGACTTAAGTTTTTGAAATTTATTTCTAGACATTACATTTCTCACCATTTTTTCACCCAAGTCCAAGTCTTCGGACCAATAATGCTTTTCTGATGGCATCATTTTGTATTCAGTAAATTATAATATTCCAATAAAACCTTTTATATCATCAATTGTAACGTTGAAATTTATATCATTTTTTATTTCTTTTGCATATCTTAAAGTTTCGCAAAGGATATGAGAGTATATTTCGGCAGAAAATAATGTTTCAAAATATTCTACGGGTGTTTTCCCTGTCAACTTTTGTTTCAATGTAAATAATTTTTCGCTCGATTTAGAACCCGGGTTGCTCCACTCAGTGTAAAAAGGTTGAGTTTGAGAATTAGAAAAGTGTTCTAATCAAAACTAATCAAAAACAAACCATTTAAACAAAAATCAAAACAAATATAAATTATTATAAATATCTACAGTACCTAACTTTATTATTTTTTCTAGCCTCGTCTATTTCAAACTGATAGCATCGTTTGTATTTAAATTATCAAGTAAACGGCACTCTATAGATAAAATAAAATACTAAGATCATTTAATTTTCCCTGAACAAAAGAAGAACGTAATTAATCTTTTGTTCATTTCATTGTTGAATATGATCTTTCATCGCTGCAATTTGTATCAACAATAGTTTTAAAAATGTGCATTGTTGTTGTCACGTTAGAATATGTTGACTCAATTTTCGAATTAATTAATTATTTTTCAACCACGTTCAGCAGTAGATACATTTTCTATATTTTCAAATAAATTAGAACCTTAAAAATTAAAACATTCTTCTATAAAATTGATTTCTACATTTCTATATTTATTATTTATATCTTCGTTTCGTTGTGTCCATCGCGATCGTAAGTGCAAATAAAATTGCCGCCCCAAAAAGCTGGCGCCCCGGGACTCTGCCCAACCACCTCAACTGACTCACTGTCACATTTTTGACAACATTCTTCTCACTCTCGCACTCACCGTACACCAACGTATTCTGGACACGATAACGCTCCTCTCAAATACCTCATTTTCACAACAGTTGCACGTCGTTCATGCTTCTTCATCCACACCCAACATTCAGAAAACTAACACACCAATATAAACACTCAATCTAGGTTCTAGATATATTTACATTTCAAGTAAATGTATCCAGAGCACCGCTTTAATCGGGTTAATCTTATTTAAGATGTGGTTGTATATTACGTAAACTCACAGTGACTGTGTATACGGATTCCGTATATAGATTTGTAAGCATGATTTCGTATATAGATTTGTAAGTATGTAACAATTAAAATGTTCAGTCCATAAATCACAAGGTATAAGTTGATCAACTTTAATTTGTGGTGAGTGGCACTCCATTGAGGAACAGTATTTAATAGTATACTTGTGCAGATATCCATGCGGTGGATATGGATTTAGCCATCGTAAAGAAATTGATGTTTTGTTCTTCGAATGACATGTAAAATTTCTCACAGCCGCTGGAACTGTAACAACAAACGCATTTATAATATTTCTTTGCTATTATGTTGTTAAACCTACCTCCTGTTGCGGAATAAATCGTTGTGGTTCTGTTGAAAGTAGTCAAGTCTTCATTTTCGGTTCGTTTGGCGCTCAGATAAACCAAGTAGTTTGTTGTAATTACTGTCAACCTATTAAAGTTCTTCAAAACTATGTCCAGAATTTGATCACACCATTCATCCTGTACACATCTGAACACTATTTGAAAATATAGTGGACCTCTTAGGTTCACACAGTTTACTGTCCAGTAAACTGTAACTGATTCTGCGGTAGGCTCAGACGTGGTGATGGATTCGGGAAATTCATCTTCGCTAATAACACCTAAAAAAATATATAAAGCGTTATAAATACAAAAAAGAAACACTAACTTTCAACATACTGATCATTGTTGTATTGGCCTCGATTGGCGTTGCATTTCCTGGTAGTATGGTCTCTGCGGTCACTGTTATATAATAAACGGAATATGGTTGCAGATTAGGGACCAGCACGTTAAATATTTCATTGGGAAATACAGTAAAATTGCCATTGTGCGCATGAGGCCTCATCATGCATTTCAGTCGTTGTATCAACTAAAATATAAATAAGAATAGTGTTGTATGCTCGCACATAAAATCATTGAAATCTAGTAATATTGGAACGCGTACTGAAGTTGAAAATGCGGGCCGAGAGAGACAAGCAATATGTGGGCAACCTGTCTTTATTGATAAGAAAATATACAAATAAAATGTTTAATAAAAAATTAAATAATCCATTAATAAAAATGAGTTCATGGCAACGGCCATGGCCAAGGCAGGTAGCATTGAAGCTGGTTTACTCCATAACGTAAGTTAAGCAATACTGCCCGCGGTAGGTAGTTCGATGGGTGACCGCTTTGTGAAAACACGTACTAGCAAACACTGCGTGCCGTTGTCACACTACCGAAAACGAGGTACCGAGTCGGCATGTAACCTCAGCAGTTGAGACCGCTTAATAAAAATAACAATGAGTTCTATTAACTTATGTAAGCTGTATGTGAATTTAAAGGAATTTTCAAATAATTAAACAAAGCACTGTAAATATTATTAATTAATTTTGCATAAAACATTGCAACATGTTTTTACGTAGCAACTGCTCTAAAAACAAATGTTAGATAAAGAAGGGTTACCCACGACATCTATCTGTCTTATAAAGTTATAGTGTTATATAGCTAAGATGTAGAATAAGCACCATTAGACTTGTTTTTCGTTTCCATAAAAGACTACACTTACGCGTTCCAGTATTACTACATTTCATTGCATGAAATTCTTCACTCTACGTAAATTAGTTACGCACTTCGTATGTTACAATATACCTCTGAATATCACTATTCGGCTCTTTTGGTTCTTTCCAAGATAAAACAATTTCTGTTTCAGTTGTTGTCATAATCTTAAGATCTTGGATTTCGCTGGGAGCTAGAATTACCGAATATTAAAAATACATATATGGTTTTTATATTAAAAAGATTATTACCGTCTTGGTTAGTTTTAAAATCATTTTCCTCCGTGTAACTTGGAATCCGCGTATTAGTAAGCTTTATAGTGTAATCCGTATTTGGTGTTCAATCCAAGAAAATCATACCGTCCATACAATTTGCGGAGGCTTGTTCTGTTTACCATTTTGCAGTAATTCAATTGAATATTTGTCCAATGAACAACTTTCAGTTGTAGTCTAAAATGGGCGTGAAATTAATTATATTAGGAAAAATAAAGTATTCAAAAATAGTTATTTGTTTAACTAGCCAGGAAAATATGTATTAAAAATAATCGCTAAATTAATATTAATTCTAAAATTGGCAAAAATTATGTTTTCAATGCGGCACTAAACAGATTTACAGCGTCAGTTGCATTCAATGCCTCAGCTTAGAATCGTCATTGAAATGGCAGCCTCTGCTGCAAATCTGGTATTTTGGTGCCTAGTTAAACAAATAACTATTGTTATTTAATTACCTCGAAAGTAATAGTTGCATTTCTTGAATTTTGATTAATACGTACGTCTCTGGGAACTAAGATGACTTTTTATTTTATTGAGCAATAACTTAATAAGATCATGTACTCATACCATTACAAGTCGTGGTAGCTTCTACGGTTGGCAGATCCTCAAATCTGTAGGCATACCTAGTATTGGAATGAACTACACCTCTGATGAGATATGTAGTTTCCTTCTTTAAACCTGTGATGGACACTTTTTTACATTCGGGATTCATTTGTTCGCTACAGTTGAACCATTCTTGGTAAGCTTCTTTTCTCTAAAATACGTAAAAAGACAAGGCCAGAGTGTATAAATTGAGTGAAATTTTTATTATTTCAAAGTGAATGTAACTTTTTATACCTTGCATTCTAATTGAACTGATTGAGCTATTTCTGTAAAACCATCTATTTTAATTTCATCGAACTTTACAAGAACGCTTGTATAGAATTCTTTAACAACAGTAGGTGGCGCAGCAAGACGGGGGAAAGCTGAGGGAAATACATGTTTATTATTATTAATAATTATTGTTTTGGGCTGTGAAGTTTGGAATAATAATTATAGGAATCATGTTAAAAATTTTGTAGTGAGTTTTCAGTGGATGAGCATGTTTTAGACTCCCTAGAATACGATTTTAATAGTTTCGCGATGATATCTGTGTGTGTGTGTGTGTGTTTTTTTATACGAGGGTAGGTGGAAATCTTCAAAAGACGCCGTGGAGCCCGTACTCCACGGTGTGTGAGATTTCTACCCACTAAACCCACCTCCGGTTGCAACCCACCGCTCCGCGGGACTGCCGTCAAGCATTACTTCGCGAAGGGTGAACGGGCTGTTATACGCCCAATAGATAGACTATCTGTCCTTTTCTTGTAAGCCACGAGTTGGTCTCTTCTTACTTTATCAGAAATTCGAAGTTTCTTCATGACTTTGGCTGCAAAATCAGATACCGCATTCCAGGTGTTTGGGACGCAAGCATCTCCCCAACGATGTTCTCTGGGGACAGATGCAGTTGAAGATTATCCCGCAGAATCTCGCGTTCTTCATTAAAGCGCGGGCAATGGCAATGCACATGCTCTGCATCCTCAGGCACCATTAAGCAGGTCGGACATGACGTGTCGTCATTCAAATGAAAACGGTGGAGATACGCCCTGAAACAACCATGGCCCGTCAGCAATTGTACGAGGTAGTGTTCCACCTCTCCATGTCTTCTTCCGATCCATACGGCAACATCTGGTATGAGCCGGTGAGTCCACCGTCCCTTGAGGATGTATTCCAGAGCTGCTGCCATCGTGCTAACAACTCAGACCTCGCATCTTGGGCAATGATGCGTCGATTATTCAGCCCATCTTCGCTTCTGCGTTGATATATCTCGGCCCTTTCCTCTACCATCAGACGAATTGGTGGCATGTCGGCGATAACACACACGGCATCATAAGAAACCGTGCGATACGCACGCGACACTCGCAATGCACACCTACGATATACTGAAGTCATCTGTGATGCGTACGATGCCACTGATGCGGCTGATGATCAGATCGGGGCTGCATACAACAGCATGGAGCTGACGACGTTGAATAGCAGCTTTCTGCGACTCTGCTTAGATCCTCCAATGTTGGGCATAATTTTAACCAGGGCATTAGCTACTCCTGCGGCTCTCGTACTCGTGATTTGCAGATGTTCGTCGAATCGCAGCCTGGCATCTATCTGCACCCCGAGATATCGCAATGACGGCTGCGAGGGTATATTACAGCCTCCAACGGTAATCGTTACAGTCTCTAACTTTTTTCTGCTTGTGATCACGACTGCTTCTGTTTTGTGATCTGCCAGCTGTAGACCATTTGTTGAGAGCCACTAGCGTATTGTAGAGACAGCTTCGTTTGCCATCTGAGTGATTTCATCCAAGTACTTTGCGACGACAACCACCGCAACATCGTCTACGAAGCCAACCGTCTTTGTCCCTGCAGGCATTGGCAACCTCAGAACCTCATCGTACTTGATGTTCCACAGGAGAGGGCCGAGCACCGAACCTTGTGGAACGCCTCCTGTGATTTTGTAACTCTTAGATCCTGTATCTGAATTGTATAGCAACTTTCTGTCATTAAAATAATTTATAATCATATTCAAAATGTAGTCAGGGACCTCCATCAATCTCAGCGCCTTCAAAATATAATTCCAGTTCGCCGAATTAAATGAGTTTTTCACATCTAGGGTGACTATGGCGCAGTACTTTTTAGCACCTCTTTTTCAACGCTTCCCTTCGATGGCATTTCGAGCAGTGGATACAACGGCTTTAATAGCATCCACTGTAGATCTTTCCTTCCGAAATCCAAACTGGTTATTTGACAAACCACGAGCTCTTTCGCTAAATTCCTCCATCCGATTAAAGATGATCCTCTCCAAGACTTTACCTGCCGTATCCAATAGGCAAATTGGCCGATATGATGATGGTTCTTCTGGCGGTTTATTGCCCTTCGGAAGAAGGACCAATTTCTGCTCTTTCCATCGGCGTGGAAAAACTCCTTCGTAAAGGCACGCGTTGTATATTTCCAAGAAAAATTCTGGTCGTGCTTTGATGGCTGCTTTAAGGACAAATTTGGAATGCAGTCCGGACCCGGGGCTTTAGCATCTTTGATCCTATTACAGGCTTTCAGAAGTTTGTCTTCCGTAATAGGTGGTACATCATTGCGACAAGTGGCCGGCATATTTATATGATAAGTAATTCCCGGTTGTTTGGGGAACAGAGTGGCCACTATCTTTGCAAGCAAGACTGGGCAGGATGGCTGAACTATAGTGCGTCGTTTAATCCTGTCCATTATCGTTCTATAAGGTCTACCCCAGGGGTCATCATCGACTAAATCACAGAGCTCACGCCAGCTGCGGCGCTTACTATTCTTAATTGCCTGTTTCAAAGTCCCCCTTGCTTCATGATGTCGCAATTTCAGGGTGTCATGGTCCGCACGACCTTTAGCGCGCTGTGCCTGACGCCGAGTATAATGACATCGTCTTCAGGATTCGGCGATCTCTACATTCCACCAGTAGACTGGTGTACGGTGGCTTTTAGTTGAAGCCTTATTCATTGCTGCGTCACAAGCATTAGCAATTAGTAACATGAGGTGCGAGGACATGTGTTCGGAAGAGCCCGTTAACTCAATGTTCTCTTCCATCATAACATTAAAAGAATCAATATCAAACGTCTTTGTGTTCCATTTGATTTCAAAAATGATAGCCTGGTGATCACTGTAGGTGTAGTAATCACTGACTAGCCATGATGATATTCGTGGAGATAAGCTCTCACTAGCAAAAGTCACGTCAATAAAGGAGGTATTGCCATTTCGTAAGAACGTAGGAGTTCTTCCGTTATTAAGAAGCGCTACTTCTAGAGAGGCGGTGAAATCAAATAGCATCTCGCCCCTTCTATTAGTTTCTCTGCTGCCCCATTCCGTAGCCCATGCGTTGAAGTCGCCTGCGATGATGTGCGGTCCTCGATCTGTAGCATCTTCTGCAATATCATTCAATAGATTCTCGATTTCTTGCAGCGAAATACTTGGTGAGGCATAAATACTGTAAAAAAATTTTCCCACATACCCAAATAGCTGCGCGACTTGAAGCATTGGAAATCCATGCGCGCGAATTTTCAATGTTTTTATATTGTTCTGACAAGATAGCGATATCTATATCGAGGTCTCGCACGATTTGCATTAGTAAATCTTGCGCTACTTCAAAATGGTTGAAATTTAGTTGTAGAATTTTCATTTTTGTTCATTTAAACTATTCACAGCTGCCTGATAGGCCGGGCAACCAAAGCTCCCTGTCGGGTGATTTATTTTATCGCAAAGAACGCAGTAAGGCCCCGAACTCGTACATGATTCGCATATGTGACCATCTTCACTGCAACGTAGACAGCATTTGGACCTATCAATCCCCTTGCAGTCGCGCGCCAGATGTCCAAATGCCCAACACCTGAAGCATTTCTTCACATCAATCTTCTCCCTGATGCGGCAGATCAACCAGCCGATGCGTACCCGGCCTATCTCTAATCCCTTTCTGGCTAAATCGGTAGATAGACGTACAACAGCAGTTTGAGTAATGCTGTACGCTTTCCGTATGGACTTAATGGCCGTAACAGCAATGGTATCATTCAACTCCTTTCCCAACGCCTCACAAATTTCTTGTCTTGTTGTCAGCTCGTCGAGATCACGTAATTCTATTGTGGTTTCGTTTCTCTTGGTCTCTTCTGGATCGTTCTTCATATGAAGGACCACCTTCCTTTGTCTTCACAATGGCGACATCGGGACGTAACGATCTTTGTTTCAAAGATCTCGACTTTCGCTTCATAACAACTTGCCAATCTATTAGTGGGGCATCACTTTTATTCGGCGTTACGACCGATAAATTTGTTGTTGAAAGTCGTTCAAATAAAGGTGTATTCTTCTTCCAGTCTGAATGAATTATATTCTCGTCACCCTTTTCTAAAGACACATTTGATTTCATAGTATTTACATGCTCGTCTTGACTAGTACTCAAATAAGGCGAGGTCTGAGTATCAGCAACTGCAGTTTGACGATTTTCGATGAATATCGGCTCTTCCATATCAACGAGTTGATCATAACATGTGCGAATAGAGCTCACCAAACGCTTGATTTCACCATGTACATTATGCCTCGGCTGTACAAACTTCAGAAGTTCAGATATCTTCTTACCAAGTAAAACTAATTTTTGATTTCTTGGCGTCGTAACGTCATTCTCCGTTGTTTTGACAGAAATATCCATTAAATGAATTTTAGCCGCTCATCGCTATTTATCATGAGTCCGATAATGTTTGCAATGTCGAAATTATTCTGCTGTATTATTAATAACTCGTATAAACGATGAAAAATAGAAATTTTTTCTTCACAATTTGACGTCTGATGCTGTCACTTGATCGTCACTTTATGTGTATGTGTATGTGCGTGCGTGCGTGCGCGCGCGTGTGTGTGTGTGTGTGTGTGTGTGTGTGTGTGTGTGTGTGTGTGTGTAGGTGTGTGTGTGTGTGTTGTGTGTGTGTGTATGTATGTGTGTGTGTGTGTGTTTTTTTTTTATAAACCTTTATTCAGCATGCACCATATATACATTTATTACATGCATAAAATACTTAAATAATTAGTAATGAAATTTTACAATGTTACAACGTTTCTGAGTAAGCTATACAATATAAGAATGAGAATTCATGTAATGTTTCAAAGTCTATAGACTTTGCGAAGTTATCGAGGTATAATAAGAATTTATACGCTAGATCTTCTTTAGGAGGCCAAATTCCGCCGCTGCTTCTTACATTATTACGGAGAACTGTTCTTTCGTCTTCCACCAATGGACAGTTGAATATAAGATGATCTACTGACTAAATTTCGATTTCGCACTTGCACATTGCGCAGTCCATAATTTTAAAGAAGTAATAACTTTTTATTGGACCATGGCCCCTTAAAATAACTGTTAGTTTGGATGAAAACGGAATATTTGTTAAAAGTCTAGATTGAACGTTGGGAAAGAACGATTTAGTGATGGCCCCACTTTCAGAATTAGACCAGTCGGTTTGCCACTTATCAATACTTATATTCGTCTCTTCACGGGTTAACGCTATCTTTAATATTTTTTATTCTTCGGTAGTTAGTGTATCTGGTCTTGTACTTGCTTCTAATTTCATTCTGGTGTAAATTGTTACGATTTCTTCTAATTTAATCAAAATAGGAATGTAACCGGCTAAAACACAGGATGCTTCATAGGAGATAGTTCTAAAAGCTCTTAAAATTTTAATGTTTATAAGTCTCTGCACTCTATTAATTTTCCTTTGGTTTTTCTTTTTTAGTAAAGCATTTCGCTATGCTGGAATTCCGTATGATAAAATAGGTACAATAGCTCTTTTGTAGATAATGTTTAATGCTTCCTGTTTTAAGCCCCACGATATTTTTGCCGATTTGGCCAATATATGAATTAATTTACAACATTTTTCTGTTATATAATTTATATGTTCATCAAAAGAAAGTTTGTTGTCTAAATTATATTTTTTAATAAGGTCAATCTGTTTTTAAAAATTAACTTTATTGATGAGGAGAGACAAATAGACAGACTTGCTGTTTACAGTATGACAGCCAGATACAGAGTGCCGATTTTATTTACATGATTCATATTTATACATTTCAATTTTGTTTATATTAACTTGTTTATATAATCTTATTACGCTTCTTATATCTATCATATAAATCCTCCCCTATTAGAGTGGGGCATCGCCAGGAAGATTAATAGTCGTCATGGGGATGTCCACTTTCTTTTCCTTATTTTTCAAATTACATTTAATTTTTCTCTTAAATATAATAAGAATCAAAATTATAACAATTATAATAATCATAACATACTTAATTATATTATGTTTATTTATTTTAGGGATTTTTTCTAACTGATTTAAATCATGTCTAATTATTTTCATTTCTTTAATATTTTGTAATTCTATTTCCGAATTAATTTTTTGTGTTTTATAAACATTAAATTTATAATTTGAAATTATAATAGGTTCTCCATTTATTTCATCACTAATAATTTGTTTATTATTTAATTTACGATTAACATTTTCAAGTAAATATACCCCTTTTAAGATTTTAAATTCTTCATTTTCATTTCCACATTTTATATTTACTTTATATTCATTTAAATAACATAATACAAATAAGTTAGTATTACTTATTTCTACAATATTACTAACATTATTATTTACCTTAATATAGTAGTCGGTAATTACACTCTTCTGTGTAGCGGAATGTTAATTACCGGCGCCAGACTAATTGATTTCTTAGAAAAGATTTGTTTATGATAATTGCTAATGAGTTTTGTATGAATCTTAAAAATGTATTGATTTGAAGATAATGTAATTTAGAAATTTTTGACAAAAATAGATTTTGGCTAATTAAAATTCTCGTTAAAATTAATAAGGAGATATTTGTTTACGATAATCTGCATGACGTAGCAAATTTCAAATACTTATATTTATTTGAGTTATTTTAATGATATTTTACAATTATGGTTATAATAAAAGATTCATTTATTATTATTAATATGGTATGAAAAATTTCATATAAAAGATGTGAAATAAAAGTTTTAGCATCATTCAGTATATTTTCATAGTGTATAGTTCTTCAGATACCTGCAAACATGTCTTTTGTTTCGAGCAACAAAGTTAAAAACACTTTAAAACACTCCTGGCAGAAAATTCAGTTGAAATTTGAAAAGAAGCAGGTAGTTAGATTTCAATGCTGAGCAATTGTTATATAGAAAGACCGCCTGTCGACGGAATTACAGTTTCAATATGGGATATTACCTTGTTGAAGTTGGAAAAGAGTAATTATGGAATTAGAAACAAGTAAGCAATACAAATTTATCTATGTTAGTGCCATTACTACGGGATTAGGGAAGAAAATAATTGCAGTGCAGACTAGACGACAGAAATAATAGTTAATTACGGAATACTAGTTAGTTGAAATTTGAAAAGAATAATATGTCTCTAGAAATGGTTTAGGCGTATTGATTGTAATACAAAATTATATTTAAATCGCTTATAACTTGTATAGGGTTCAAGACTTTATGTGCGTCGAAAAGACATTAGAATAAATTAATGATTCATTATAGCATATAAGTTTAAAATCATGTTTCATTATGTTAAAATTTTCTAGACTTTTTGCCCTAGAAATTTCAATATTATTATTTAATTATTTTAAATGAACCAAAATATGATCCGGCCAAGACTTAGAAAATATTAGTTTATGATAATATACTCTGCGATGATGATTAGTGATCATAGCTTAATTTGTTAGAAAAATATTTCTCGATTTCAGGTTTTCAAAGTTAATATTGTCTGTTTCATTTCTGGATATGCCGTTATGATATTTTCAATATATTTTGTGTTCTATTACTTTTAATCTTTTAGAAATTATTTCCGTATTCAATTTCCATTATTTTTAATATTTTAATGATCCTCTTAGAAATAATTGCCTTGTTTCATTAGTTTCAAAATTTGTAAGTTATTTATAATTATTAGTATACAGAATTAAAATTATTTTTGTTTTAGAATACGTGTTTTCCTCTACATGCTATCTATTATTAGTTACTTTATTTAATTTATTTTGAAAAATTAGTGTAACATATTTTATAAATCGAAAATGTTTTGTATTGAGAAGCTAATTTGGTTAAATATTTTAAGTCAGTATTTCAAAGTATTCACCAGATCGATAATGTCAAACATTCAAGACCATTAAAATATTATAATTTGTGAATATTGTCAATAAAAAAAAAAAAAATTTAGCTTGAGACATTCTTTAGAATTATAGTAAGTAACTTTAATGGAAATTTTTCAATTACTGGAAAAAAAGTATACTTGAATTATATTTATAAGGTATAGAAACAAAACTAATATTTCAAAAAATTCAAAGATATATCTAGCATATCTAAAGAAATTGTTGGATTGTTGTAAAAATATGTACCTACATGTCTGAAATATTTTTATAAATAAATAAAGGAATAGAAGTATTATGTATTATGTTTCGTTCCTTCATGTTAATTCGGAAATTTTGGCGAAATTAATAACTGAAAGTAATTAGTTTCCATTTAAAAATCCTTTGCAATTTATCTAACTTATTTAATTGCTTAACGTTTACAGAAATACTGATTTGGAATGTATTAGTTAATTTTAAGTTTGTATTACATATGATACAGATTCTATATACAAAAATAAGTTGACATCACTCTGATTATATTTATTAAACAAATTTACAAAATTATTATGTGTTAATACTAAATATCAAATATATCAAACAATTATAACCGCAGACAGAGTGTAAAACTTTATAAAGCATGTCTATGGGGAACCTTAGCCATCATCGAATATTTCTAAATATAATTATTTTCAATTATTCATTTTACAACTAAATATTTACTTACAACAAAATAAATTACGCTAATATCATAAATTTAAATAAATATTTTGTATTTCAAAATAAATTATGGTAAATATAACTTTAAAATGAATTGCTAAATTGTAATAAAAAATATGTGTAAGAAATGTATTTATAAATAACAGAGTAAAAGTATTGCTTTTTATTTTGTTTCATTTCTTTAATTTCGATACTTTTTATTATAATAATTTAGTTTTGCTTAGATCTTTTGCGGGGTCCCAAAAATCATGCTTACAAAGTGTACTGTCCACAAACAAACAAATATGAAGAAGTTTGTAAAGTTAAAGGCTTTACACTTAATTAAAAAAATTCACAAATTATAAATTTTAATTGTTTAAAGTCATTAATTTTTAATAATATTCAAAATGGTCCCATAATACATTCTGAATACATTAGATGCACAGCAGATCATGCTGTTATAACCAAAAAGGAAACGAAAACATTTAATATTAGATTTTTAAAAACGTAGATTAATTGACAATGTAAATAGTGTGCCTTATGGAATAAAGAAAATTTGATTTAATTAGTATAAGTTATAGAATCTTTATTTTTATATTACTGATACTTTAAAATAAATGGTCTTAAGAAGAACGTAGATTAATTGAAATTGTAAATATTGTGCCTTATGGAATAAAGAAATTAGATTTAATTAGTATAAATTATAAAATCTGTATTGTTTACTTGTATATATTTGTATTATTTTTATATTATTATTAATATTTTAAAAATAAATTGTCTTACGTTATAAGAAAGAAAAGTGTTTAAAATATATATACATCCTAATTGTTCACTAATTACTAATACGAGTACATTTACAAAATTATTTAGCTAATTAGAATATAACGATAGGTAAGTATTTGATAAATGTGTAAATTTGGAAAATTCTCATATTTGTATTTTCTAATTACTTCAAAATAAATATATAAAGAGCATACAACTTTTCAAGTTAAATTCATTTCTACAAATAATGAGTTACAACAAAGTTCAAGTTGAGCGGATTATTCCGAAATATAATGAAGAAGAGTTATATAAACGATCAGCAAAATTGTATCCAGTTCAACAATATTGTGTTAAATCATCGGAAAATTGGGACATTGACGAAAATTGTCAGCAGCATCAGAATGATAATGAAGAAGAGTTATACAGAAGAGCGGCACAGTTGTACCCAGTTCAACAATATTATGTTGAATCCGCGGAGAACTGGGATATTGAAGAAAATTATCAGCAGCAGAAAGATGATGTATTGTTACAAGAAAAACAAAACGTTCTTCACCCAATACAACAATATAAAACAGAGTGTACAGAAAATTGGGATGATTGCAATGAATCTACCTATAACCCTGTAGAAAGTATCAAAAATAAACATATTTTAATTCGTCCAACAGGTTATAATATGACAAAGAAGGAAAAGAAACAATTCTATGCTGAAGAAAGAAGAAGATGGAAGGAATTGAAGAAGGAAACAAAAATAAATTTCTTAGATTAATTATAACAATTTATTGTAAAAATGTATTGCTTAAATAAAAACAGTTTTTAAAAAATTATGAATTTTATTAAACTAATAATAATAATGATTTTTAAAATTATACTGAGTTCTCGTTTGGTAATTTTCGTCATTTAGATAGATAATGGCAGAATGTCATTATGAATTCATTATGTAACTTGCAGCTAAATATCTATTAGGAAGTGATTCATGTTGCTATTTGTTCAAATTGTGTTATAAAAGGAGCTGGAACATATTTTTCATCATTATACCTTTACTTGTGTATATTAGAAGTTGGTATCATGGCTGCGAATAATTCTATTGAGAGCGTGTCGAAGGATGTTTGTGGATGGAAGGATATTTTTACAACAACCGGTAAGTCCGAATTTATTGTAATGTTTATGAAAAAGGTAACTAAAATTTTATTTCTTCCAGAGGATGTTCCTGACACTAGGCAAAAAAGGAAATTAAATAGTCCCTTAACCGAGGAAGTTAAAAAAGTGAAACTGACAACATTGAAAGACGGCTCATCGCCAATTTTAAAAGATGTTGAGATAATGCCGATAATATATCCAAATATCATAATACTTGATGACGAGGAAAATGTCCACGAATCACAATCAGAAACCCCAGATGAGGAAAAAGACGATGACTGTGTGTTTGTTTGTACTTATAAGATAGACTATTAAATTGAAATTAGATGTAAGTTTATGTTAGGGTTAGGACTATGAATGAGTTTTTGTGTACAGTTATAAGATAGATTACTAATTTGATAAAAAATTATTTAAAATTAGATGTAAGTTTATGTCAGGTTAAGATATGTATTATTTTAAAATACGAATATACATACATTTAAAAAATACCTTGTTACTTTTAATTACCTACTAGTTTCCCAACAAAACTTATTTGTTAATATTCGTTTGCGACAATGAAATAAAAGGACTTTTGGATACAGTTCTGTAGATTTAAATTTATTAAAATTCAACGTTTACTGACGAAGAATTATGTTCAATAATTTGAAACGTTGAATTTTAATTTTAAATCTGCAGAACTATGTGTATCCAAAAAGTTTTTTTTTTATTTCAGTAATAAATATCAACAAATAAGTTTTTTGTGAAATTAATAGTTAAAGTTACCATAATCAATTTTATATTGCGTGCACAGCGTATAACTGATTTAAAGTTCATTTGCGGTCGTTACAATTTCAAATATTATTTTCAGTCTTTTAAAATTTAATAATAATAATATCCAAGGGATCATTTATTTAAGTAAATGTAGGTCAAATCATCATGTAATGTACGAAATTGTAGCCAATCAGGAGTGCGAGCATTTTAATTATCCCTTCGCGTCATTATTTTAGGTACTCGTATGTATTTACAAACTAAAACTAACAACCCTCAGGAAAATTTAAAATAACCATATATGGTTATTTACCTAAATTAGATAAATACCAAAATTTAATATACTTATTCACAAATCCAAATAAATATTTGGTATTATTTGCCTATTTTGATATAAAACTTGTTGCATTTTTCAATTATACTTCAAAAACAATATTTCAGAAAACATGTATTATTTTAGTTTAAATAAATAAACAGGAAATACTACAGATAAATAAGGATTAATGATAAACTAGTTTGATTAGGTGGTGACTCATTTTGCTGTACATCTGATTGAAATCAATTGTAAATTTCCACAATATAACCGTATTTTATGACTTACCTCTATTTCTTTCTTGTTCCAACTTCAAAAGATTGCCAAGTTCACAAATAATTGTCCACAATTCATGAATAACACAAATATTTAGAAAATAACTCGCAATAAAGGAATAAAATTTCAGTGGTCGCGAGATGAGCACACGTCTTCAACAAATCTCACAACTAAATGAATCCCTGTACAGTTATTACAAGGGAGAAGAAGAATACTTAGGGAGTATAGCGACTGCTCCCGAATCAAGTTACTTACAATAA
The DNA here is from genome assembly GCA_963942605.1 of Poecilus cupreus. Lineage (NCBI taxonomy): Eukaryota > Metazoa > Arthropoda > Insecta > Coleoptera > Carabidae > Poecilus > Poecilus cupreus. The sequence goes on from OZ012727.1 coordinate 20,477,555, forward strand.
TTTTAAAGACAATTATGTTATAGAATGTTTTAAATTAAATATTTATCTGGCGGTTAAAACATGTAGTGTGAAATTCGCGTATATCACAATCTGAAAGTAATATTTCAAAATAATTGATACTTACATATAGTTATTATTTACTTAGAATACGTTTTTAGATCGGCATACAATATTTGCTAAGATTGACTGCAACTATAATCCCAAATTATATGTATCGAAACTAAGATATGAAGCAAAATTCTAATTAATACTACTATACTTTATTTATAAATATATTTCACACATTAAAATTCAACAATTTCTATTTAAGTTAATTACAATAATTGTAAACACATTTATGTTATGGAATAGTATAGGTAAATTTCCCTGAAATAATATTTTTAACTAAATACAAATGTATTACATTTAAATATTTCTTTACAACAAAACTTATTTATTGTTATTTCCTTGCGATAAATGACTGGTAATCGGGGTCGCCGTAATAATAAGAAGTTATACATTCTGAAAATTATATTAAAAAATAATTCACACTTAGGTATAATTGTGCGTTATAAAGAAATTATCGTTACACCTTTCAAAAAATTTTGAATTAGCGTAGAAAATGTATATTTGAATTATATTTATAAGGTATGGAAATAGAAAATCATTTCACAAATTCAAAGATGTATGTAGTATAGCGAAATAAATTATGGTGTTTTCAAAAGAAATTGTTAGATTGTTGTAAAAATATGTACAGTTTGTATAAACGTATAGAATATTCATACATAATCTAGTAAGTATTTTTTTTTTGTCTTCCGGAAATTTACCGCTTGAAGTATTGAGTTTTTACTGCTATGAAAATTACCACGAGTCGAAGACGAGTGGTGATTTTCAAGTTGCAATAAAAACGAAATATTCCAGAAGGTAAATTTCCGGAAGACAAAAAAAAAATACTTACTAGATTATGTATGAATATTCTATACGTTTATACAAACTGTACATATTTTTACAACAATCTAACAATTTCTTTTGAAAACACCATAATTTATTTCGCTATACTACATACATCTTTGAATTTGTGAAATGATTTTCTATTTCCATACCTTATAAATATAATTCAAATATACATTTTCTACGCTAATTCAAAATTTTTTGAAAGGTGTAACGATAATTTCTTTATAACGCACAATTATACCTAAGTGTGAATTATTTTTTAATATAATTTTCAGAATGTATAACTTCTTATTATTACGGCGACCCCGATTACCAGTCATTTATCGCAAGGAAATAACAATAAATAAGTTTTGTTGTAAAGAAATATTTAAATGTAATACATTTGTATTTAGTTAAAAATATTATTTCAGGGAAATTTACCTATACTATTCCATAACATAAATGTGTTTACAATTATTGTAATTAACTTAAATAGAAATTGTTGAATTTTAATGTGTGAAATATATTTATAAATAAAGTATAGTAGTATTAATTAGAATTTTGCTTCATATCTTAGTTTCGATACATATAATTTGGGATTATAGTTGCAGTCAATCTTAGCAAATATTGTATGCCGATCTAAAAACGTATTCTAAGTAAATAATAACTATATGTAAGTATCAATTATTTTGAAATATTACTTTCAGATTGTGATATACGCGAATTTCACACTACATGTTTTAACCGCCAGATAAATATTTAATTTAAAACATTCTATAACATAATTGTCTTTAAAATTATTGTAAGTAACTTGATTCGGGAGCAGTCGCTATACTCCCTAAGTATTCTTCTTCTCCCTTGTAATAACTGTACAGGGATTCATTTAGTTGTGAGATTTGTTGAAGACGTGTGCTCATCTCGCGACCACTGAAATTTTATTCCTTTATTGCGAGTTATTTTCTAAATATTTGTGTTATTCATGAATTGTGGACAATTATTTGTGAACTTGGCAATCTTTTGAAGTTGGAACAAGAAAGAAATAGAGGTAAGTCATAAAATACGGTTATATTGTGGAAATTTACAATTGATTTCAATCAGATGTACAGCAAAATGAGTCACCACCTAATCAAACTAGTTTATCATTAATCCTTATTTATCTGTAGTATTTCCTGTTTATTTATTTAAACTAAAATAATACATGTTTTCTGAAATATTGTTTTGAAGTATAATTGAAAAATGCAACAAGTTTTATATCAAAATAGGCAAATAATACCAAATATTTATTTGGATTTGTGAATAAGTATATTAAATTTTGGTATTTATCTAATTTAGGTAAATAACCATATATGGTTATTTTAAATTTTCCTGAGGGTTGTTAGTTTTAGTTTGTAAATACATACGAGTACCTAAAATAATGACGCGAAGGGATAATTAAAATGCTCGCACTCCTGATTGGCTACAATTTCGTACATTACATGATGATTTGACCTACATTTACTTAAATAAATGATCCCTTGGATATTATTATTATTAAATTTTAAAAGACTGAAAATAATATTTGAAATTGTAACGACCGCAAATGAACTTTAAATCAGTTATACGCTGTGCACGCAATATAAAATTGATTATGGTAACTTTAACTATTAATTTCACAAAAAACTTATTTGTTGATATTTATTACTGAAATAAAAAAAAAACTTTTTGGATACACATAGTTCTGCAGATTTAAAATTAAAATTCAACGTTTCAAATTATTGAACATAATTCTTCGTCAGTAAACGTTGAATTTTAATAAATTTAAATCTACAGAACTGTATCCAAAAGTCCTTTTATTTCATTGTCGCAAACGAATATTAACAAATAAGTTTTGTTGGGAAACTAGTAGGTAATTAAAAGTAACAAGGTATTTTTTAAATGTATGTATATTCGTATTTTAAAATAATACATATCTTAACCTGACATAAACTTACATCTAATTTTAAATAATTTTTTATCAAATTAGTAATCTATCTTATAACTGTACACAAAAACTCATTCATAGTCCTAACCCTAACATAAACTTACATCTAATTTCAATTTAATAGTCTATCTTATAAGTACAAACAAACACACAGTCATCGTCTTTTTCCTCATCTGGGGTTTCTGATTGTGATTCGTGGACATTTTCCTCGTCATCAAGTATTATGATATTTGGATATATTATCGGCATTATCTCAACATCTTTTAAAATTGGCGATGAGCCGTCTTTCAATGTTGTCAGTTTCACTTTTTTAACTTCCTCGGTTAAGGGACTATTTAATTTCCTTTTTTGCCTAGTGTCAGGAACATCCTCTGGAAGAAATAAAATTTTAGTTACCTTTTTCATAAACATTACAATAAATTCGGACTTACCGGTTGTTGTAAAAATATCCTTCCATCCACAAACATCCTTCGACACGCTCTCAATAGAATTATTCGCAGCCATGATACCAACTTCTAATATACACAAGTAAAGGTATAATGATGAAAAATATGTTCCAGCTCCTTTTATAACACAATTTGAACAAATAGCAACATGAATCACTTCCTAATAGATATTTAGCTGCAAGTTACATAATGAATTCATAATGACATTCTGCCATTATCTATCTAAATGACGAAAATTACCAAACGAGAACTCAGTATAATTTTAAAAATCATTATTATTATTAGTTTAATAAAATTCATAATTTTTTAAAAACTGTTTTTATTTAAGCAATACATTTTTACAATAAATTGTTATAATTAATCTAAGAAATTTATTTTTGTTTCCTTCTTCAATTCCTTCCATCTTCTTCTTTCTTCAGCATAGAATTGTTTCTTTTCCTTCTTTGTCATATTATAACCTGTTGGACGAATTAAAATATGTTTATTTTTGATACTTTCTACAGGGTTATAGGTAGATTCATTGCAATCATCCCAATTTTCTGTACACTCTGTTTTATATTGTTGTATTGGGTGAAGAACGTTTTGTTTTTCTTGTAACAATACATCATCTTTCTGCTGCTGATAATTTTCTTCAATATCCCAGTTCTCCGCGGATTCAACATAATATTGTTGAACTGGGTACAACTGTGCCGCTCTTCTGTATAACTCTTCTTCATTATCATTCTGATGCTGCTGACAATTTTCGTCAATGTCCCAATTTTCCGATGATTTAACACAATATTGTTGAACTGGATACAATTTTGCTGATCGTTTATATAACTCTTCTTCATTATATTTCGGAATAATCCGCTCAACTTGAACTTTGTTGTAACTCATTATTTGTAGAAATGAATTTAACTTGAAAAGTTGTATGCTCTTTATATATTTATTTTGAAGTAATTAGAAAATACAAATATGAGAATTTTCCAAATTTACACATTTATCAAATACTTACCTATCGTTATATTCTAATTAGCTAAATAATTTTGTAAATGTACTCGTATTAGTAATTAGTGAACAATTAGGATGTATATATATTTTAAACACTTTTCTTTCTTATAACGTAAGACAATTTATTTTTAAAATATTAATAATAATATAAAAATAATACAAATATATACAAGTAAACAATACAGATTTTATAATTTATACTAATTAAATCTAATTTCTTTATTCCATAAGGCACAATATTTACAATTTCAATTAATCTACGTTCTTCTTAAGACCATTTATTTTAAAGTATCAGTAATATAAAAATAAAGATTCTATAACTTATACTAATTAAATCAAATTTTCTTTATTCCATAAGGCACACTATTTACATTGTCAATTAATCTACGTTTTTAAAAATCTAATATTAAATGTTTTCGTTTCCTTTTTGGTTATAACAGCATGATCTGCTGTGCATCTAATGTATTCAGAATGTATTATGGGACCATTTTGAATATTATTAAAAATTAATGACTTTAAACAATTAAAATTTATAATTTGTGAATTTTTTTAATTAAGTGTAAAGCCTTTAACTTTACAAACTTCTTCATATTTGTTTGTTTGTGGACAGTACACTTTGTAAGCATGATTTTTGGGACCCCGCAAAAGATCTAAGCAAAACTAAATTATTATAATAAAAAGTATCGAAATTAAAGAAATGAAACAAAATAAAAAGCAATACTTTTACTCTGTTATTTATAAATACATTTCTTACACATATTTTTTATTACAATTTAGCAATTCATTTTAAAGTTATATTTACCATAATTTATTTTGAAATACAAAATATTTATTTAAATTTATGATATTAGCGTAATTTATTTTGTTGTAAGTAAATATTTAGTTGTAAAATGAATAATTGAAAATAATTATATTTAGAAATATTCGATGATGGCTAAGGTTCCCCATAGACATGCTTTATAAAGTTTTACACTCTGTCTGCGGTTATAATTGTTTGATATATTTGATATTTAGTATTAACACATAATAATTTTGTAAATTTGTTTAATAAATATAATCAGAGTGATGTCAACTTATTTTTGTATATAGAATCTGTATCATATGTAATACAAACTTAAAATTAACTAATACATTCCAAATCAGTATTTCTGTAAACGTTAAGCAATTAAATAAGTTAGATAAATTGCAAAGGATTTTTAAATGGAAACTAATTACTTTCAGTTATTAATTTCGCCAAAATTTCCGAATTAACATGAAGGAACGAAACATAATACATAATACTTCTATTCCTTTATTTATTTATAAAAATATTTCAGACATGTAGGTACATATTTTTACAACAATCCAACAATTTCTTTAGATATGCTAGATATATCTTTGAATTTTTTGAAATATTAGTTTTGTTTCTATACCTTATAAATATAATTCAAGTATACTTTTTTTCCAGTAATTGAAAAATTTCCATTAAAGTTACTTACTATAATTCTAAAGAATGTCTCAAGCTAAATTTTTTTTTTTTTATTGACAATATTCACAAATTATAATATTTTAATGGTCTTGAATGTTTGACATTATCGATCTGGTGAATACTTTGAAATACTGACTTAAAATATTTAACCAAATTAGCTTCTCAATACAAAACATTTTCGATTTATAAAATATGTTACACTAATTTTTCAAAATAAATTAAATAAAGTAACTAATAATAGATAGCATGTAGAGGAAAACACGTATTCTAAAACAAAAATAATTTTAATTCTGTATACTAATAATTATAAATAACTTACAAATTTTGAAACTAATGAAACAAGGCAATTATTTCTAAGAGGATCATTAAAATATTAAAAATAATGGAAATTGAATACGGAAATAATTTCTAAAAGATTAAAAGTAATAGAACACAAAATATATTGAAAATATCATAACGGCATATCCAGAAATGAAACAGACAATATTAACTTTGAAAACCTGAAATCGAGAAATATTTTTCTAACAAATTAAGCTATGATCACTAATCATCATCGCAGAGTATATTATCATAAACTAATATTTTCTAAGTCTTGGCCGGATCATATTTTGGTTCATTTAAAATAATTAAATAATAATATTGAAATTTCTAGGGCAAAAAGTCTAGAAAATTTTAACATAATGAAACATGATTTTAAACTTATATGCTATAATGAATCATTAATTTATTCTAATGTCTTTTCGACGCACATAAAGTCTTGAACCCTATACAAGTTATAAGCGATTTAAATATAATTTTGTATTACAATCAATACGCCTAAACCATTTCTAGAGACATATTATTCTTTTCAAATTTCAACTAACTAGTATTCCGTAATTAACTATTATTTCTGTCGTCTAGTCTGCACTGCAATTATTTTCTTCCCTAATCCCGTAGTAATGGCACTAACATAGATAAATTTGTATTGCTTACTTGTTTCTAATTCCATAATTACTCTTTTCCAACTTCAACAAGGTAATATCCCATATTGAAACTGTAATTCCGTCGACAGGCGGTCTTTCTATATAACAATTGCTCAGCATTGAAATCTAACTACCTGCTTCTTTTCAAATTTCAACTGAATTTTCTGCCAGGAGTGTTTTAAAGTGTTTTTAACTTTGTTGCTCGAAACAAAAGACATGTTTGCAGGTATCTGAAGAACTATACACTATGAAAATATACTGAATGATGCTAAAACTTTTATTTCACATCTTTTATATGAAATTTTTCATACCATATTAATAATAATAAATGAATCTTTTATTATAACCATAATTGTAAAATATCATTAAAATAACTCAAATAAATATAAGTATTTGAAATTTGCTACGTCATGCAGATTATCGTAAACAAATATCTCCTTATTAATTTTAACGAGAATTTTAATTAGCCAAAATCTATTTTTGTCAAAAATTTCTAAATTACATTATCTTCAAATCAATACATTTTTAAGATTCATACAAAACTCATTAGCAATTATCATAAACAAATCTTTTCTAAGAAATCAATTAGTCTGGCGCCGGTAATTAACATTCCGCTACACAGAAGAGTGTAATTACCGACTACTTAATATAATTACATTGATTTAATTCTTTATTAAATACAATGTGATAAACACAATCATTTTCTTTTATAATTTCATTATTTATATGGTTACAATAATATAAATCATTAACCTTTTTACAATTATTTCGCACTGAATATAATTTCATATCTTCTTTCAACACTAAATGTTCACTTTGAAATATTGTTAATACTTCATTATTTTATAGGGTTGGCACAGGGGTGTATTGTAATAATTCCAACGTTTTTTCAAAGTACAATGGCACAAGGATTAAATAATTAATTTTATAATTATCTAATTAACAATATGTAAAGATTAATTGCTTCATTTCATTATAATTCAACATGTTTGGAAATTCATACTTATTATCTTTATTAATATGAATTAAATTTTGTTTTAACAAATTAAAGGGTATAATGCTTTCATGCAATAATCCCAAGTTACAAAAACTAAAAGAGATTTCTAAATTATTTAATGTGTCTTGAATAATTTTATACAAATGAATTATTTGATTCATAAGGTCTTTAATAAACAAATGATCTATTAATGTAGCTTCTTTATTTAAGAAATTCTGCATATTTAATATTCGAGATGTCAGAATATTTTGATTATGTTTTATATTTTCAATTGTTTCATTAAATTGTTGTATCATTTGAATATTTAAATTATAATTTTCTAATACATTTTTTTTATTATTTCTTGATTCTTTTGCAAGTTTTCAATCAATACATCATATTTTTGAGCATCCTCGTTATCTAAATTTCCAGTTATACTTTTTAATATTGTACCTAGGCCATTAATTAATCCTCTTTTAGATATTTTATTTGTTTCTATATTTAAATTTTGAAACTTTAAAGATATATCATTTTGATAATAATTCAATATCTTCCCGTAATTACTGAATTTATTTTTATATATAAGTTAGATGACCACATCCAGTGGGACCCGCTGACGCCAGCAGTCTCCCAGATACTCTTTTTACATATGTTATCTGTAGTATATAAGATTAGAATAAGAAAATTGTAGTTAGTTATACTGTAAACAATGAACAATAAACATCTGTTAAATGAATCTACCTTCGTTGTAATAAACAAATAAATTTTTTTAAGCGAACCTAAAGTACGGTTACTTAACTGGCGCAGTCGGTGGATTCCCAGACGAATTAATAAATTTAAATAATCCGTTTCGTTTTAACGATTTACTGGGAATCACAACGAAGTGATCGCAGAGACTACTAAATCGCGAGTGCATATCGCGCATCACCGTAGATCTCCAGCCCTGCTGAACACAGAGCTGCCAGGCGATACCCAAGACTCCTGCCACGCTGAATACGTCGCAGAAGCCCATGGACCAGCTGATGATAGTCCTGTAAGTACTACATGTCGTTTAGAGATATCATTCAGCCAAATTCAGATTCAGAGAACACAGACACCGATTCAATTGTTTCTTGTAACTCGCCAACAAATAATACTTTTCCTTTTTCATTTGAAGACGTAATTGAAGAAATAAGTAATTTAAATATAACAAATATGGCAACTCCCGTTTTGAAAAAAGAGTACCTAGATATGGTGCCAGATTTTTATGGAGATGCAAAATTATTAGCTCGCTTCATTGAAATTTGCGAAAAGTTAGTAACAAAATTTTATAATAGAATTGGTCCCGAAGACTTTCAGAATGAATATCTGATGTCAAGTATACTATCAAAAATTAAGGGCGAAGCCGCCACTAATATTGCAAGCTGCACAATTAATAGTTGGGCAGATTTAAAGAAATCGTTAATTAATACGTATTCAGATAAGCGCGATTGTTACACATTAAATATAGAAATGACGGAATTGAAACAAGGAAACGAATCCGCATTTCAGTTTTATAATAGAGTACAAGATATTCTAAATTTACAAATCGCGTACATAACAACCCACATTGATGCAACAGAAGCACCCATTTTAATTGGTTATTTCCAAAAATACGCTGTTAGAATTTTGTTAAGAGGACTAAAAGATCCCCTTGGTAATTTAATGCGCACTAAAAACCCTATAGATATGAACTCTGCACTTAATATGTTGACCAACGATTTTCAACTAGAAAATCACTCACGTACACAAAATAAATATAATACTAAATTAACCAGGAATATTTCGCAAACACAATATCGACCTATGCAAAATCTTCCTAACAATCAACTAATGTACCGTCCAACACCTAACAATCAGCTTATGTACCGATCGTCACAAAACTTTCCCATAAAAAACCAACCTCAAACCTCCCAATTTAACGCATTCAAGCTAAATCCAAATCAAAAATTCACCAAGCCTACTCCCATGAGTATCAGCACAAAACAGACAAACGCAACCAGGCTAGGCCCATCCAATTTTAATATGTCTCGACAACAACAATTTAACCAAAGACTACCACAAATACGACAAAATTACATTGCGGAAGAACTGTATAATACAGAAACAAGTGACATAAACGATGAAAATATTGTTATTCAAGAACCGGAATCAGAAACTGAATATATTGAACCCGAAAATGATGAAAACTATTTTTTAGAGTTAGAAGCCTCGGAAACCATATAGAATTGTTAAATTTATCACATAATCAAAGTGAACTACCTTTTGTTATTTTGCTTGAATATAATTTAAAAGCATCAATCGACACAGGTAGCACACGATCTTTTATAAAACCAGAAATTGCAAGTAAATTTTATAATAATAAAATTAAAAGTGACCCATATAAAATTACAACAGCTCATGGTACCACTGTAGAAAAATTCAGCTTATCTTTACCGTGTTCAAAATTATTTAATAAACCTAACACACTTTTAAAATATTATTTATTCGATTTTCATAGTCAATTTGATATTTTAATAGGTCTAGATAATCTAAAAATTTTAGAAGCCATTATTGAACTTACACGAGACATTATTATTACTCCAACACGTGAAATAAAAATGCAGTATCACAAAATTTCATCAAAACCACATTATGTCAATATTCCACCTAATTCTGGAACAATTGTACAATTTCATATTAATAATATTGAAAATGGTGACATATTTGTAAAACAAACCCAAATTGAAAATCTAGTAATTCCCGAAGGTATTGCAAATATTAAAAATTACAAAATTTATTATCCTATCATTAATACCAGTGATAAGGAATGTGTCATCGACACAACAAATAAAATTGTTTCTGAACCATTAAATAAATTCAAGATAAATAATTTAAATTTCTTTCAAAATTCAAAAAATAATTTTGACTTTTCTAAAATTCGTACAGAACACATGAACCCTGAAGAAAAAATAGCTATTACAAAATTGATAAAAGAATACTCTGACATTTTTCATACAGACGATAATACTCTCACATTCACGAACGAAATAAAACACCAGATAAGAACAAAAGACGAACTCCCTATCTACACTAAGACATACAGATACCCCGAAGTTCATAGAAAAGAAGTTCAAGACCAAATTTCAAAAATGTTAAATCAAAAAATTATTAGACCCTCGCATTCACCATGATCATCCCCTGTGTGGATTGTACCAAAGAAGTTAGATGCGTCCGGTAAAAAGAAATGGCGCATTGTTATTGATTATAGAAAACTCAACGAAAAAACAATTGATGATAAATATCCAATCCCGAATATTAACACCTTATTAGACAAACTTGGAAGATGCCAATATTTTACAACATTAGATTTAGCGTCGGGATTCCATCAAATTGAAATGTCCAAAGATGATATTCCAAAAACCGCATTTAGCACAGAAAACGGGCACTATGAATTTCTTAGAATGCCTTTCGGCTTAAAAAAACGCCCCTGCTACATTCCAGCGCGTTATGGACAATGTTTTGCGTAGTTTAATAAATGACATTTGCCTTGTATATCTTGATGACGTAATTATTTTTAGCACAAGTTTACAAGAGCATATCGAAAGTTTACGTGCCGTGTTTGAAAGACTGAAAAAAGCAAATCTGAAAAAAGCAAATCTGAAAATTCAATTAGACAAGTCTGAATTCTTTAAAAGAGAAGTCGCTTATTTAGGACATGTCGTTACCCCCGAAGGTGTCAAGCCTAACCCGGACAAAGTCGAAGCAATAAAATCTTACCCAATACCCAAAACAACCAAACAAATAAAAGCTTTTCTCGGACTACTCGGTTATTACCGAAAATTTATCAAAAACTTTGCACAATTAACTAAACCTTTGACAAAATGCCTTAAGAAAGGCGCGGAAATAAATTTAAATGATCCGGAATATGTTGAATGTTTCAACACATGTAAAAACGTTCTTGTCAACGAACCAATACTTCAATACCCAAATTTCGAAAAACCGTTTAACCTCACAACTGATGCCAGTAACCACGCTATCGGTGCCATTTTATCACAAGGACCGATTGGTTCCGATTTACCAATTGCATATGCAAGTAGGACTCTTAATGAGTCTGAACAAAATTATTCAACGATAGAAAAAGAACTTCTTGCTATTGTGTGGGCAACGAAATATTTTAGGCCTTATTTATTTGGTAGAAAATTCAAAATCATTACTGATCATAAACCATTGCAATGGTTGTTTTCATTGAAAGAACCAAATTCAAAATTAGTAAGATGGAGGTTAAAATTAGAAGAGTTTGATTATGAGATCGTTTATAAAAAAGGGAAATTAAATACGAATGCAGATGCACTGAGCCGAATCCCTTGTAAAAATTTAAATATTATTCAAACCGACCCTGAAATTATAGAAAGTCAGCCCCTGATAACTCAATATAAAACTTATTTGGAAAGTAAGAATACAGTCTCAGATAATAATTATAAAATCATTGAAGTTGAAGAAAACCTTCCTAACCATGAAATAAATGCAAACGAAAATGACGAAACTACTTGTGATGCCTTTTTTAAGTATATGGATAATTTTAATAGACAATTTGAAAATAATGACAATCAAAATTATAGCGAGTCTCTCGTAGTGGAGACAGATGATAAGACACGAAACGATGATTACTCGGAATCAGATGATAGCGACGCGACCATTCACTCAAACCCAGAGTATCCGATAACCGGCATACCTATCAGTGAATCACCTGTTAATGTACGGAAAAATCAAATAATAATTAGTGAAGTAATTGATTCTCCTTCTACACCAAAAATAACAAAACTTCATACAGATAAAATGAGAATAAATGTTCAAATTTCACAAAATAATTTCGAAAATGATGTTATAGATTTTGTTAAAAATTACATAGTACCTAAAGTAAAATATTACTTGTATTTTGAACAACCAGTATATGAAAAATTTAGTAATGTTATTCAAAAATATTTTAAAAATTCAGAATTACATCTTGTTAAAAGTAATAGTAAACTGATAGACGTAGAACGTGACGACGAATTATCACGAAAGTAAGACTAACCATCGCGGTATTCAAGAAACGCATCATCAATTAAAAAGAATTTATTATTGGCCAAATCAAGTAAAAACAATTTCTAATTATATTAATCAATGTGAAGTTTGCTTGAAATCAAAATATGAGCGCAACCCAATTAAACCGAAATATAATATAACACCTACCCCGAATAAACCTTTTGATACCATTCATATTGACACTTTAAGTTTAGAAAATTGTAAATTTCTTACAATAATAGACGCTTTTTCCAAATATGCCCAAGCGTATAAAGTAAAAACAACTAATGCTATTGAAATTGTTAATCAATTGAAAAAGTTCTTTTCACATCATGGTATTCCAAAATTAGTAATATCAGATAACGGATTAGAATTCAAAAATACTGTTTTGAAAGAAATGTTAATGTTACACAAAATTGATATCCATTTCATATGTTCACAACATCCAAATTCTAATGGACTTGTTGAACGTTTCCATTCAACCCTCGTGGAGCATATTCGATTATTTAATGAACAAGAACATTTTAAGAATGAAATAATAGAAAACAAAGTACACTATGCTCTTCTCGCTCATAATAATACCACACACAAATCAACCGGATTAAAACCTATAAAAATTATTAACGGACATTTTGAAACAAATTCTCCATTTGATGTGGAATTAGAGAAACAAGTAAACTGGCATATAAAAATATAAACGAACGTGTGAGAAATAATAAAGGAAAATTAATAGATAAATTAAATCAAAACCGCGAAGATTCACCAAAAATTCCTGAAACTGTTTACGTACATAATAAACAAAGAGTAAATAAAACGAAACATAGTAAATTTTAAAAGGAAAAAATTAAAGCAGTAAATAAAAATTTGAAAACCGCGGAAATTAAAACAGACCCTAAAGATAGTAGAAAACAATCTAAAATTCACCTATCAAATATAAAAAGACCGAGAAAAATTAATAAAGTATCCGATCTTCCAGGTCCCTGTACTTCACGTACACCCTCGGCCTAGACATCAAGAACATAACTCACAACCCTGGACTGTTAACACTGAATCTAGGACCAGCAAAACTGCAAAGATCCCGTCATACCTTCCTTCACTCTTACGAGATACAACCTATTATCCAACAATACAATAACTTGAAAATACAACACATTAATTTGAAACAAACTATCGAAACAAACCATATTAATGTAACAAAATTTGTGAATAATGACAGAATAATTAATTATATTCAAAATTTAATAGATGAAAAAATTAGTCATTTATTTATTAATCCTGAGAAGTTTAGACAAAAACGAGGTTTAATAGACGGCTTAGGATCCATAATAAAATCAATTACTGGAAATCTAGATGCCGAAGATGAAAAACGATATAAGAAAATATTAGCCCATTTAGAACATAATCAATATAAATTAAACGAACAATTAAAGAAACAATATTCTTTTAACCATCAATTAGTTGATAAATTTAATAAAACTATTGAAACAATTAAACATAATGAATTAGAATTAAAAGTAAAAATTGAGCAGTTGTTGCGTATTATTGTTGACGGAACCCCTAATTTGATTAAGTTCAGTATCCTTGACATTTACGGTCAGTTAAATACTCTGTTTAACATATTATTATCTATATTGCAAGATATTGAAAATTCGCTAACTTTTTGTAAATTACACGCGATGCACCCAAGTATTATAAAAATAATTGATCTTCATTTTGAATTAAATAGGATTTATAAAAATTACAAAAATAGTTTCCCCTTAGAACCGACATTCGAAAATATACCCGAAATTGAAAAATTAATTACAGTAAATTGTAAATTATATTCAGATAAAATTACTTACTTTTTAGAAATTCCAATTAATTATGATATAGACTTTGAACTATATCGTCTTATACCTGTCCCAAGTAAACATGATATTGAATTTGTGACTGTTGTTCCAAATAAAGAATACTTTTTAAGATCTTTTGATGATGAAATCAAATCTCTAAACGCCATATGTACTAAAGGAACTATTTAGCATTGCCCAAACAAGATAGAGGAAGTAGACGACAAATCCTGTGAAAAGAGCATCATCTTACATAACGATAACAAGAACTGTCAATATACGAAGATCACTTTGAAGAGAAACCATGTAGAAACCATTGAAGAAATAATCCAATTTCTCATTGTATTTCCAATTCAAGAAACCCTCCACGCATCATGCGAACGCGGCGATGAAATTAGAACACTGCAAGGAATATTCCTCATTAAAGAAGATGATTGTCAAATAAAATTTAGAAATCAAAACCTAAATTTTAGAGAAGGAACATTTGGAAAGCCAATAATATTAGAAGATTACAAATTTGAACTAACCGAAGACCAAATACCAAAAATGACCGTTGAACTGAACAACATTCAAGATCTCAAACTACCAATTAACAAGTTTGAAGACGTCGAAGACTACAACGCCACCGACGCTACAGATTACTCGATAGCAACATTATATGTTATCTTGTTAATCATTGCTATTGTTTTGCTTGTTATTTTCCTCAGGAAAAAATTCCAAAACCCAAAGAATCCTGCAAGAATTTCGAACCAGGACATAGAACTTCAGCCAAGCTGTTCAACCCATCCTGAGCGACCCCAGCTGAACTTACCCGGTGACGCTCAATTTTAAGGAGGGAGGAGTTAGATGACCACATCCAGTGGGACCCGCTGACGCCAGCAGTCTCCCAGATACTCTTGTTACATATGTTATCTGTAGTATATAAGATTAGAATAAGAAAATTGTAGTTAGTTATACTGTAAACATTGAACAATAAACATCTGTTAAATGAATCTACCTTCGTTGTAATAAACAAATAAATTTTTTTAAGCGAACCTAAAGTACGGTTACTTAACTTATATATTTTTATCATGTTTATCTAATTCTGATTTTACTAACAGTGTGTGTTCATTCAAATCTAAGTATTTAGTAAGTACTGTATTGAAATCATATTTAAAATGAATGACATGATTATTAGAATAAATTTTAGCATTACCTAATTTATTAATAAGTGCGCCAGGATTATGTGTAATATCCGTCAAATATTTTATTGTTCCTCCTGATCCGAACAGGATGAATCTGAAACAATTGGTTTCATTGTTACTTTCCTAGGTTTTTTTATCTTTGATAATTTATATTTTTTATCTTTCATGGTTCTTAATGTACCGAATTTAGGTTTTATACTAGCTACTTCATGTGACACATATTTAGGTTTTGTAATTTTTCCTGAATGTCTTATATTTTGTTTTATTCTTACTTCCTGTAAATTTTCAGGTATAATTTCATTTTTACCTTCATTACGTTTATTTGCAATATTTTCTTTTTTATTACTCAAATTTTGTTTTAAATTATCATAAATAATTTGCATATTTTCTTTATGATTTTGCACATAATTTTGTGTTAAATGTTTTTCTAAATCCAGGTTTATATCATTATTTTTAAAGTGTCCAAATATTATATCAATTGGTTTAAAATTAGTAGATGAGTGTATTGTATTATTATATCCAATTATGGCGTATTTCAATTTATCCTCTAAATTCAAATTTTTAAATTCTTTTTGATTGTTTAAAATTCTCAAATGTTCAATAAGTGTGGAATGAAATCGTTCTATTTGTCCGTTTGAGTTTGGATTATCTATACTTGTAAAATGATTATTAATTTTATGTAATGAGAGGAATTCTTTAAGAACAACATTATTAAATTCTTTACCGTTGTCACATATTATTTTTTCTGGTATTACGTACTGTGATATAAATTTCAGTAATTTATTTGCTATTTCAACTGATGTCATATTATCAAGTTTATAAATTTGAGCGAATTTTGAAAAGCTGTCAATAACAGTTAAATATTTTTCTTTTTCTAAAGAGATAACATCCATATGGACAATTTCTAATGGTTTATTACTAGTTGGGGTAACTTGTAATTTTAATTAAAGTGGATTTCTCTCATATTTATTTCGAAGACATATTTCACATGTATTAATATAATTTTGTACAGAAATATGAAGATTTGGCCAATAATATTTTTCTTTTATTCTTTTAGTTGTCTCAGAAATTCCGCGATGATTTGTTTTTCCTTCGTGATATAAATTTATTATTTCCATTTGTTGATCTTGGGTTTTAACGTCTTCTAATTTATTTTTACAACTAATAAATTCTAAACTTTTATGCAAAAAGTATTTTTGTAATATTTCATTTACGTTAAAATATAAATTATTATTGAAGATACAAAAATATCTGGTTTTGGGCTTACAATAATCTCGAATAAATAATAAAATATTTTCCATTACTTTTGATTTTGGAATATAAACTTCTAATCTTGTTTTACCTTCAAATGGCTTACTAATATCAACTTTTAAATTTGGAAAATCTGTAACATTAAATATTGTCTGATTTTTTCCGCTGTTTATTAATGTATCTAAGAATTTTATTCCAGAGATAGGATTTTCTTCGTCTGAGTGGCATGTATTATCTGAATCTGATGAAATATTTGCCATATTACTTTCATTATCTGTGTCAATTGCAAAATTTTCTAAATTTTCTGGAATAGTATAAACAGTTATTTTTATATTTATATCTGAAAATATTTCATGTAATATTAAATAAACTTTTTCCCAAGATAAATTATCTTTACCGCATCCGATTCTGGGAATGGATATACTATCTATATTATTAGTTATCAGATAAGATTTTAAATTTTTTAAAGTTTCTTTAAAGTTTTTATAAGTTGGTTTATTTTTATATGTGTCTTTTGTTACTAAGTGAAATAATAATTTTTCATTAGACAATTTCTGCATTAAAATATCTGTTATTTTCGGGGTTTTAAAATTTAATAAATAATTTTTACTATCAAATTTTGAATTAATTTGTTCAGCTATACCTTTTTCTAATTTTCTATCAGCACTTATACAATGAGCCAAATTATCATTTGTTTCTAACAGATCAGCTTCTTTTTCAATAATTTCAAAATTATTTAATTTGATTCTTGAGAGAGCTTCTGCGTTACAATTTAATTTTCCTTTTTTATATTCTACTTCATAGTCATACTCTTGTAATTTTAATTTCCGACGTAATAATTTTGAATTTGGTTCTTTTAAGTTAAACAACCAAGTAAGTGGTTTATGATCTGTAATTATTTTAAATTTTACTCCATAAATGTATGGTTTAAAATATTTTGTAGCCCAAACTATTGCTAAGAGTTCTTTTTCTATTACGGAATAGTTTATTTCATGCGGGTTTAATGTTCTACTTGCGTACGCCACTGGTAGTTCTTTACCGTTTAGGTTTTGAGACAGTACGGCTCCTATCGCAAAGTTGCTTGCGTCGGTGGTTACTATGAATTGTTTATTAAAGTCAGGATATTGAAGAATTGGATCGTTTATAAGTAAAGTTTTACATGTATCAAAACTTTGTTTATATTCTTTATTATTTATATCAATAATTGCACCTTTCTTTAATGCTTTTGTTAATGGTTTCGTAATTTTTGCAAAATTGTTTATGAATCGTCGATAATAACCGATTAATCCGAGAAATGATTTTATTTCTTTTAGATTTTTTTGGAATAGGAAAATTTTGGATTGCTATTATTTTATTTGGATTTGGTTTTATTCCTTCAGATGTCTCTACATGTCCAAGATATTCAACTTCTTTTCTTAAAAATTCCGATTTTTCAAGTTGTACTTTCAAATTTGCTTCTCTAAGTTTTTTAAATACTTTTCTAATATTTTCTAAATGTTCTTCCAAACTGTTTCCCAGTATAATAATATCATCTAAGTAAACTAGACAAATGGTACCAATTAAATCTTTTAATACGAAATTCATTAAACGTTGAAATGTGCTAGGAGCATTTTTCAAACCGAATGGCATTCGAGTGAACTCGTAATGTCCATTTTCTACATTAAATGCTGTTTTAGGAATATCTTTAGAATTTACTTCTATCTGGTGAAATCCGGATATAAGGTCTAGAGTTGAGAAATATTTGCAACGTCCTAATTTATCTAAGATATCATTAATATTTGGTATAGGGTACTTATCATCAATAGTTTTTTCGTTTAATTTTCTGTAGTCAATAACCATTCTGAACTTCTTTTTACCCGAAGCATTTTTTTGGGTACTATCCACACCGGAGAAGACCAAGGTGAATAACTATGTCTTATTATATTATCTTTTAATAATTTTGATATTTGAGTTTCAACTTCTTGTTTATAGCAATTTGGATAACGATAACTTCTACTATGAATGGGTATATCGTCAGTAGTTTTTATTTCATGTTTTATTTTACTCGTAAATGTTAATTTATCGTTTTCATTATAAAATAAATCTTTAAATTCTTGAATAATTTTAATTAAATTTTCCTTTTCTATTTTGTTTAGGTGATCAGTTCTAAAGTTTTGCAAGTTTCCACATAAGCTGTATGTGCGTTTAATAGAGTAAGCATTTTATTATAATATGCAAAGGCATCCTCAGATCCCTGCTTTAAATTCGTCATTTCTATCGCTAAAGTGTAAATATCACGTTTATCCGCGTAAGTTGTTAACAGAGCATTTTTCAAATCTGTCCAACAATTTATAGTAAAATGGGAAATTGCTTTTGCGGCATCTCCTCTTACTTTGTTTCTAATATTCGCTAACAATACGAAGTTCTCGTAATCGTTAGGAAGAGTTTGATTATAAAATTTCGTAATAAGAGCTTCGCTCATACGAATGAAATAGGATAATTCATTTGAATTTCCATTAAAAATAGGGATTGTATCTAAGTATCTTTGTTCACACTGTGCCATTGTCGCTGACGTTAAAGTATAGAATTATTACAAAAATAAACTGTACTTACAATGCGAGAGCAAAGATCATGGGGTGTTGTAGGTATTCTTGGGTGTCACTTATACTTCCTTAGTGGATTCGGGCACCAGTCAAGAAGATGACAAAGTATCGGCTGTTGTCTCTGGATGTCGAATGTCGCTTATGTTTCCTGAAGTGGATCGGGCACTCGGACAGTCGCGCCTCGTCGAAGTTGTTGCAGTTGACCCGGGGTACCATGATAGTTGATGGATTCGTTCACAAATGAATCGTAGAAACGAACCAGAGTGTTGTGAAATTTTCTTCACTTTTTTGGTATCACTCAGTTTTGGTATCCCATCCTCGTCGCCAATTATATTTTTTAATAAGGTCAATCTGTTTTTAAAAATTAACTTTATTGATGAGGAGAGACAAATAGACAGACTTGCTGTTTACAGTATGGCAGCCAGATACAGAGTGCCGATTTTATTTACATGATTCATATTTATACATTTCAATTTTGTTTATATTAACTTGCTTATATAATCTTATTACGCTTCTTATATCTATCATATAAATTCTACAAAAATACCTAAATACTAAATGCGTCTTTTATCTTTTTATTATTTAAAAATATATTAATTTCGTTCTTCAATTGTGATCTTTTATTTGTTACTAACATTGTTAAAGATTTACTCTCATTAAATAGTATTTTATTATTTTTTACCCATTTCATTATTTTGGTCATCTCTATATTGACAAAATTTTCCGCTTCCAGGGAATCCTTTCCAGAGACTAAAATTAAAACATCATCAGCGAAGGCAATAACTTTTGAGTTTCTGGTAAAATCTAATTTTAGGAGCGAGTCATATTGTATATTCCAGTAACCAGGACCACAACATGAACCTTGAGGACATCCCCTGTTAACTTCCTTCTCGATTTTTATGCCATTTATTTGCAAGGTTGCCTTTCTGTCTTTAAAATAATTTTGCGAAAGTTCATAAAGGTTCTTCGAACACTGAAAATCTTTAAGCGCTTTTAGAATTGCCGGCCACCAGGCTGCATTAAAAGCTCCTTTAACATCCAAACTGGTGAGGATTACTACAATTTTTTTGTAAAAGCAATTCTAGACAAAACTTATTAGTTCCATGTTAGCATCACTGGTCCCTTTATTTTTCGTGAAACCGAACTGATTTTCATGCAGAAGCTTCTTGGATTGTAAAAATAAAATAATTCTGTCAATCAATATTTTTTCCAGAATTTTGCCCCCAACATTAAGTAAGGTTATAGAACGGAATTTGTCGGCTTCAACTGAACTTTCTTTGCCAGGTTTTGTAATTGGGACAATTGTACCTACTTTCCATTGTTTTGGAAAATATGCCCTGTCTAACAACTCATAATAAATTTCTGTGAAGTAGAGTGGAAATATTCTAAAAAATATGTTGCTTGAAATTCCGTCATTTCCCGGTGCTTTTTTCGGGTTCATATCTAGTAAAATTTTTTCTATTTCTTCTTGCCTAAAATGTTCGCCCGGCTCTGAATTTATGACTTCTGTGATTTCATTTCTTACTCTTAAGTGATAGTCATTTTCTTCTTCAATATTATCTGTTGGTATGAATTCTTCTAACATTCGATTTAATGTATTTTCTGTATCTCTTGTATATTCACCTTCTTTATCTTTTATTGTAGTGAATACAAAATTCCGCTTCGTTTTACCTGCAGCCATTTTATAAACGAGATTCCAAGGATTGCTTACGCTAGACAGATAGCAACATTCTTTCCACGATTAAAATTTTTCACTTTTAATTTTCTGAATATAAAGAGACTTTTTTTTTCTAAATATATGATTTTTCTTTCTTGCCTAAGAAGCTCATTATTTTTCGTTCTTTGGTATCTTCTTCGGAGAGCATTAACATGTTTGCGGAGCAAAGTTAAATCGTCCGTCCACCATGGGACGCTTTTACCTTTATAATCGAATTTTCTAGTTTTCGAGATGTGGAAAATTTTCTTACATGTAATATTTAATGCCTCAAAGTAATTCTGACATGAATAATTCAAGGTTGGTTTCCTCTTTTATTACTTTTGTGAGTTCAATATCTAATTCTTCTAGCTCTAGGTTGCTCTTTTCTTTAATAAACAGTAATTTGTTTGTCAAAGTTCTCCCATTCATTTGGGTTTATTATGAATTTGGGTCTTGCTTGGTAAAAGTTACCTTTATGTTCATGTACCAAATTGGTTGAATATGTTATATAATTGTGATCAGAGCAGCTTTCCTCCTCTTCTATTTTCCAATCTTTCACTGCATTTGCCAAGGTATGACTAGCTAATGTCAAATCAATATTACTATTTCCGCGCCCGTTAGCAAAAGTGAATAGATCGCTTTCTCCATTCAAAATTTGTATATCTTGCGTGATTATAAAATCTGTCATTTCGCGGCCCTTTGTATTTGTTTTTAGATCATGCCACAGTGAAGATCTTGCATTACTGTCTATTGCTAGTAACAAAGAATTTTAATTAGTAAAATGAATTATTTTTTCGATCTTTTTAAAATTTATTTCTATATCTTCCTTATTATCGAAATAAGCAGTAACAATATATAGTTGAAGACCTTTATACGTTATTTCTACTGTAATCATATCTTCATTTGAGAATTGGTTCATTAGCAAAATATTTAAGAGTTTGTTTCTTGCTATTCTTGTGACCATTGCCATACGAAAATATTCTTAAATGTAGTGGTATGCCCCTAATTTGATTACCAATCACATACGGTTCTTGGATTAGAGCTAAATCAATGTCATTTTGTTCCATGAAGTGTAGCATATTTTGAGTCGCTGCTCTGGAATGTTGTACATTAATTTGCAGGACTCTATTGACATTATCAAAGCTGATCCTTCGTATATTTGTAGTTAAACTAGCTGAACAGTTTGAAAAATTTCTTTGTTGGGGAATTTGTACAGCCATTAGTAGTTCGTGTTTTGTATTTTCTTTTTCAGTACATTTTGATAGCAGGAACATGCCTTGTCAAGTGACGAGTGGTTACTATCTACTTTACTATTTGTATTATATTTATTCCAATTGATGCAATTATACATTTATATTTATCTTTAGGTGTGTTACAATCTTGCAATTTATGAGCTTCTGCACAATTTGGACAAGTAAGATCTCCCTTGCAGGTGTCTGATTTATGTTTATATTTACTGCATTTGTAGCACTTAGTAATAGAAACGAAGTCCTCAATGTGGCAGATATTCCACCCTAATTAATTTTTTTCCTGTTTTAATTTAAGGCGAACAGCAGGTTTTACTTCAATAATTAAATTTTTTATTTTCTTCTTTTTGTTGGTGTGGTGGCTCAGTGTGTTAGCGCGCTGTTCACTGCAAGCTGTCAAACAGTACACGAATTTTTAGACACTACACACCTCACAAATAAACGTACACTAGCAAAGCTCCTAACTTCTCCGTCCGAGCTAGCTAGCATTATTAAATCCCTTCCAATCCAAAAAGCGCCAGGTCCGGACTCAATTCCAAATATAATCCTTAAAAATCTATCCCGTAAAGCTCTTGTCCAATTTAATTATATTACAAATTCCATTATAAAACTCCAATACTTCCCAACATCCTGGAAAACAGCCACAATTATTCCCATCCCAAAACAAAATAAAGATCACAAACTCCCCGCGAGCTATCGCCCTATCAGCCTCCTTAATACCTTATCCAAGGTTGCTGAGAAGGTAATAGTCTCGCGTATCCAATCCGTTGACTCCAAACACAAAATTATCCCTCCAATTCAATTTGGTTTCCGTCCTAGACACAGTACCGTCCAACAAGTAGCGAGAATTGTGACAGACATATCTACAAACTTCATCAAAAAGAAAGTCACAGTAATGGCCCTGCTAGACGTCGAAAAGGCTTTCGACGAAGTATGGCTAGACGGGCTCATTTACAAATTAATTCTCGCGAAATTCCCACCCATACTAATTAAACTAATCCACTCCTATCTATCCAACAGGCACCTAAGGGTCAAAGTAAATGAAAATTTATCCACCCCTAGACCCCTTGCAGCTGGTGTGGCGCAGGGTAGTGTCCTTGGCCCTAAATTGTTCACCATTTACCTGTCTGACTTTCCAACATTCCCACAAACACAAACCGCCCTCTACGCAGACGATACGGCCATCTATGCCCACTCGTTTAGCGCAGAGGTTGCTAACAAGCAGATCCAGATCCACCTTAATATCCTTCTACCCTACTGGTGACTTTGGAAAATCTCCATTAACCACGCAAAGACCGAAACCATCGTTTTCACACGAAAAAAGACAAACAACACTGTATACACACCACTCAGACTACACGGACACAAAACAAAACCACAAAACACAACTAAATATCTTGGCGTCACTCTAGATCCCCGACTAAATTACAAACCACACATAAATTCCGCCATTAAGAAAGCCACAATAGTAATAAATCCCTATATCCCCTCAAAACAAAAAACTATTGTACACGTCTATCATTCGCCCCATTTTAACATACGCAGCCCCAGTATGGTGTTCGGTGTCGAAAACAGCACTGCAACCGCTACAACGATTACAGAATAAATGTTTGCGCTTAATTAATAACGCAGATCGCTATTCTAGAATCGTAGAATTACACAAAAACACAAACTTACCATTATTAAACGAAGACATTAAAAACATATCACAATAATTCTATACATCACAAATACACAGCAATCCACTATTAAGTACAATTACAGACATCAGAGAGTATAATGCACCCTTTCCTCTCAAACATAGATTACCCTATCAAACCCTACCTATTTTTTCCCTTGAACCCTTTCCAGTGCAGTAGCATCAACATACTAACTCAAACATTTAAATCACAATTTGTAATGTCTCAATCATAGCCGCATTGTATATTATCTCCATCGTCATTCATCTAGTTTTAAGTTAGTTTAGGTAATTGTGTCAAAATGGTTTTTTGTAAAGTTTTCCCTTAATATTAAGTTAATCATCTCATCTCATTTCATTCATTTTTTTTTTGAGCAGTGCATGTTCTTCTTCTTATTATAAATGATTTCTTGTAACTTGTACAGTTTTCTTTGGTTATATTTATTATTTGTTAGCTGAAATACGTAAATATATATTTTCTAATAATAAAATGGATGTGATTATTAATATTCCGTGAAATTACCTTCTCAAATTCTTGTATAAACAATAATTATTTACTTTTTGTTTAGAAAATTTTTCAGATGTCAATGAGTTGGTTCCAAATTTGAGCTATGTGTTTCTGACAGACTTCGGTCGGTCGTACGAGATCGGATATTTTCGGCTGTCGATCTCGTGAGAAAGCCATGTATTAAGAAATCGTGATTCCGAGTTGCTCCCGAGGTGTCAAGTGGCCGACCGACTTCGGTCGGTCGTACGAGATCGGATATTTTCGGCTGTCGATCTCGTGAGAAAGCCATGTATTAAGAAATCGTGATTCCGAGTTGCTCCCGAGGTGTCAAGTGGCCGACCGAGGATAAAGGGTTCGGACAGCCAGGGATGTATTGATGGGCAGGGGAAGTATGAAGTAAAATATTCTAAATTGTGTAAATAATTCAATGCTAAGTAATGAAACTTTTGTCAAATAATGAACAGAGATAATTATTGGATTCTCAACTCACGAAACTAATAGGAATTTATATCACATCGTATCATCTTATTCGAAACCTAAATTATTTTGACTCCAACCCTGTACGCACCTGCAACCAAATACAATAGTATCCGACTTCCGAAAATCAATTAGTAAAAGAGTTTCCTGATTAATTAATAATAACTAAATTATTAGACAGCCGGTGTGGTGGCTCAGTGTGTTAGCGCGCTGTTCACTGCAAGCTGTGACGTTTGAATCTGAGGTTCTCAGATTCAAGTCTACCGGCCGGCAAGTGTGATTGTCGTAAAAAGGTAAAAACACTATGGCCTTGAATCACACTCGGATGCAAGAGACCAACCACCTCTACATCTTAAAAGTAATCTTGTTTGCCTACGTTTCTCTCTGATGCCGCTCTGCTTACATTATAAACAGAGGCTGTCGCACAGGTTGAGATTCAGATGGCGCTAAGATGAGTGGTTACGAGACAAGTACCGTGATACTTGAGGCCTTGGCCCGCTTAGGGCTGTCGAGCCATTGATGATGATGATGATGATGATGATGAAATTATTATACTTTTAACACGTTGAGCGCCACGATGAAATTCGAAACATGGCCCAGAAACACATATTTTTTTTTTACATTTTCTGATTATATTTAAGTCATGCATGTAGTTTTTTTACAATTTTTCAAAAATCCTAATTTTAATTAAAATTTAGTCAATTTAAAAATAGCGGTCCCTAGGGACCGTAGCCGGCCCAACGCAAATTTTAACTTTATTTATCATAGCGATCCCGAGATCGGTCCCTTTGCAAGTTCCAACTTGTTGTAAACACACTGCGTACCACGCTTATGTATCGTACAGCAAAACATTTAGTATTGTTAGTGCAAGTTAAGGGTTAAGATGAGTAACAGAACGAGAAAAATCCTAGAATTAGCTAAAAACTACAATGTTAATTTGGGTAAGTGTCACAAAATTATTCCTTTAATCTAATATAATATACCTACAACTTATACTGAATTTTTTTATTAGAATCGGAATCAGAATCGGATAAAGAGCCTTACAGTTCTGACTCATTGGAATTTCCTACATTTATAATAAGTAATGAATCCTCAGAAGTAACAACGGATGAAGAATACAACACAGATACGGATTCATGTAAGAAACTATGTAGTGATAGTATAAGCCCAACCAAAGCAGATAATATAAACGCAGTATCAGTCAATGTGTTAACAACTGACAACGATGAAAATTCGGCTCTATTTGTTAGCTCTAATGCCCCAACACAGATTGTGATTTACATAAAGTTGATGCCGTCAGTTCAATCCAGAACACAGAAAATGTAAATACAGTTTCATTCAGTGAGTTGACTGCTGATGTAGATAAAAATTCGACTGTAACTGTCTGTTGCAATGTCGATGTCGCTGAAGAAAGTGATATATCTGAAGATGTCCCTCTTTGGACGAATCCTGTGGGAAACCATGAAAATTTAGAATTTACAGCTATTCACGGAATAAATCTGGAAGTAGCAGCTACACTGTCAAATAGTTCTCCTTCAGAATTTTTCGAATTGTTCGTTGATAATCATATTCTACAACATATAGTAGATGAGACAAATTTATATGGAAACCAAATATTGATATCGGGTAAAGATATTTCGGGGCGTTCTCGTTTACATGCTTGGAAACCTACAAACGTACAAGAAATTAAAAATTTTTTGGGTATTCTTGGATATATGGGTATTGTAAAGTTGCCTTTTATAAGGGATTACTGGTCGAGAGAAAAGATATTTAGTGTCAGCGTATTGCGTGATGTTATGAGCCGTAATAAGTTCGAGCTACTATTAAAAGTTTGGCATTTTAGCGACAATGACCAATGTCCGGAAGGTGATCGTGGGTATAAAATTGAACCGTTAATAAATCTATTAATTCCTAAATTTCAATACGCTTACACGCCTGGCACCGAATTTTGTATTGATGAAACTCTAATTCCTTTTAGAGGACGAATTATAATGAAGCAATATATACCCCAAAAAGCCCACAAATATGATTTGAAATTATTTAAACTTTGTTCCGACAATGGATACACTTGGAATTTAAAGTTGTATTGTGGAAAAGAAAAAGATATTCACACATCAGTCCCTACGAACATAGTTATGAAACTGTCAGAAAATTTATTGAATTCTGGGAGAACAGTTATAACAGATAACTATTATACTAGAACTATAGAACTAGCTAATAAATTATTGGATAAAAAACACATTTGATTGGAACACTACGGACAAATAGACGCGGAAATCCGGTAGAAGTAATAAGAAAAAAATTAAAAGTAGGAGAAGTAATTGCAAAAGAAAATAAGCGCGGAATTTGTATTTTAAAGTGGAAGGATCGACGAGATGTTCTAATGCTATCTACCAAACATACAGATACTACTATTACCGTCAAACGACATACAGGAAATGTGGAAAAACCGGTAGCTATATGTGACTATAATAAAGCGAAGAGTTCTATAGACATATCCGACCAAATGGCTAGTTATAATAGCGCTCTTCGTAAAACAGTTAAATGGTACAGAAAAATTGCACTCGAAATGCTTCTCGGCACTGTAATTGTAAATGCACATTTCCTTTATAAAAACATTAAACAAACAAGCATATCGATAACAAATTTCAGAAGATGCATTATATCAGATCTTCTTTTCAATAACGATAATACAGAAAACAATTTAGCCGTAGAAGAACAGAACGAGCAACCATCTACCAGTAAAAGAAGAAGGCTAAACACTCACACTCTGAAGAAGAAGGAAGGAAAATCACATAATGTCAGAAAATATTGCAAAGGATGTTATGAGAAAAAATCGAAGGGTCTAATTTCGAAAAACAAGGTGCCGAAAGTTACAACATATTGTAATACATGTGATGGACAGCCACACTTTTGTTTAAACTGTTTTGAACAATGGCATTAATATTTTGTTAAAAACTATAATTTGTAGAATACTGTTTATTTAATAAATAAAGAAAACCTAATATAAACTGGTCAAAAATTATTTTTCTAAAAAACTCTTGGGTGCCTATTGTACACAACACTCTAGCGGTCCGCACTACGCATGAAAATACTACTATAAGCGTGCCGTTACGTTATACAGGAAGTTTATATCTAGAGTATGTAGAGCGGTCCGTATTGACCGCTCTGGCCTACTGGGACTTTTCAAAAACGGTCCGTAGGGACCGCCGTGTCGCTCAACGTGTTAATTAGGGAATTTTAAAGAAACACATACACAATATTCAAATTATTAATTTACCAAAAATATCGCGAACAAACAGGAAGGGGTAAAAACGCGTACAGCCACATACTGTCTCTCTCTACCCTACAATCAGAATACTGGGATTCACCCCCGTTTAGTTAATATCAGCAACGAGGAACTACAACCCGAGGTTGGTAACAAATCAGAAATAGGTAAACAAACCAAGTTACTACGAATTTATCAGATTGCTCGCTCTAACACTAGTTATCCAAATTAGTATCCTTTTTCTAACTGAAAAATGCTTTGACGAATGAGAATAATATTAACAGATGTTGCGATTTCTTTCTGGCTCACGAAGATGGGATCTTCGTTCGCACAAGTGGATGGGGATGCTGGGTGGCGATTATTAGTATAAAATTGTGTGCTTTTCACCAGGAAAGGTATCTTTGTTTTTACCATGATCCGCTACAGTCCAGTTGCGACTTGATCAAACGTGCTCGTTGCACGTACTACATTATTGCAGTCCAGTTGCGACTTGATCAGATGTGGTCGTTGCACGCTCTGTAGTGAAATATAAATTTCCTCTGCAGTCCAGTTGCGACTTGATCAGACGTGGTCGTTGCACGTTCTACATTATTGTAGTCCAGTTGCGACTTGATCAGACGTGTTCTTCTGTCAGTATTCCCTTCATAAAATACGCTCTTGGAGCACAACAACAACGCCATCCGGCGCACCAGGACGCTCTTTGAGCACAAGTCCACCTCGGTGGCATATAAAGATATTTAACCGAAAACACTCTTTTGAATACAAGTACGCTAATTGCAGTAAACAACTGGCTCTCTGAGCACAAGTCCACCTCGGTAGCATATATATATATATATATATATATATATATATATATATATATATATATATATATATATATATACATTTAGCCGAAAGCACATTTTTAGGACAAGTACGCAGCTTACAGTAATAAATCAACTCTTTGAGCCGCAAGCCCACCTCGGTGGCACATATGTAGTTAAAAGTACCGTTTGAGTACGACTACGCTATTTGCGAATGTTTAGAAAATCTCGACCCTACGGGTCTCGACATCCCAAACTACATTCTCGACCTAAAAACTACCACTTACAGTTCACGGTACGTAATATACTATTGTATCAAAAGTTATAAACAGATCCGTCAAAATGACAAATTGATCACAAATTTTTGAAGTTACAACTAGAATCAGCAAACTCTACTTTCATAGCAACACACACAATTTGATCCGAAAACGCATTTCCGCCTTATTTATTTAATATCTCGCACATCATGTGTACAAATGTGAATTCATAAAAATGCGCTATTCCCAAAAAATCTCTAACTTCCGATAAAGGTTTCACTGAAACTAAAATATATATTGTTAGCGATCTTCAGAAAATGATAATAGGAGAAATAAATAAAACGCAAGAGATTTCAATTTAACTCAACTATAATTGACCACCACTATTACACAATTATAAACCAACGTCTTCAACGAATAACCAACAACTAACTGAACTCTGAACTCACATCCAGTATTACGCTATTTACAACCACTCCGCTCGCACGTAATAGTGACATAACGGCCGATGATTTAACTATTCTCTAACAATTCTCTAACACGGCCTCTCCTGTCGGATGAGCGTCCCCGATCATCAAAGTAGGAGCATGTGCAGAATCTTTCAGTTGCTGAGGGTTATCCGCTAAACATACAAAACAAACTACTAGTGATTTGCTAAAGTTCGGCTTCTGGCTCAGAGACGCTATTAGAAATGTGAAATTTTAGCACGTTCCCTTCAGCTAAACTATCCATTTTACATGTTAACACACACATATGACAGAGGCCCCCAGTTAGCGTATCACCTTCGGCAGAGGCACCCAGTTAGCGTGCCGTAACACATACATGACAGAACACATACCGTGTGTCTGTCTTAAAGGTGTACATGGGAGATTAACATGGGAAATCAGTTTTTTGCGTGCTGTTGCTCGGTGTTCTATCGGACAACTATGATTGTAGTACCAATCGAAAGATATCATTTTTCTGAATCAAACGATGTAAAATACACTACTATTTAGTAGTTATTTGGTTCCGTAAATTAATTTTTAAATTTTGAGAATTCTCCGGTTTATTAAATTTTTATCGTAAATAAATATAGTCACCTGTGACTGTTTTGTTTTGATTTCTGTCAAGCTATTTATTTGATGTTTCTGACTTTTGGACTTGTTTAAAGGCCTGTGTCCACGGTAATTGAAATCGGTACGAGATCTATGATATAGTTCTATATCATAAATAGTGAACTTGTATGACTACAGATGTCAGGTTAGTCAAATTTATGAAGTTAGCTTCAGTCAATTCTACCAATACAAAAAACAGTGAAACATACTACATACAATATGCCTTCTTCAAGTAATCCATGTTATTTTTTCTCATTTTTTACCCCAAAATAATTGGTTCTGAAAAATCAAATTAATTTGCAGAACGATGTTAAACATATTTTAGTTCTCTAAATAGGTATATACTAACATTTTACCTCACTTAATACATTTGATAATTTTGCGCAATTCTTTAACAAGTATCATCGTACTGTAAAACTGATTATATAGAACAATTTTATTTATTTTAAGGGTTGAAAGTAGAAAATTGTCAAATGTATTAATGTGTTGGGGTCAAATGATAGTATATAACTGTTGTTGGACAAGTAAATATTGTACTTACACTACGTTCTGCAAATAGAGTTTACCTATTCTGCGGAATAGATCTATATTACAAATTATGCGGACCCATATATACCATTTATATTTCTAACATATATATTCATTAATGTTATCATATTAATTTATTCAAAAGTAATAATGTATCTTAACTTACCAGAACTGCTTAGAATTATAATTTTTAATATGTAAAATAATATAAAATTATTTAAAATCTGTAACGTCAAATGTCAAAATTTTAAATTGGTAACATCTATATGAAGTTAGCAACTAGTATGAAAAAATCGGACAGAACGCGTCTTTTCATCATGGTTTTCTATTCGATTTTTTCGTCCAAGTTGCTAGTGTCCACGATCCGATTTTTTTGTTTCGAGAACTATGTCCTAGATCTCGGACCGATTTCTATTACCGTGGACACAGGCCTTAAGACTTGTTTGGCTAGTTATACTACTGAAGAGCGTATTTTTATATTAAAAATATCTTTTTGGAGGAAATAGTTAGCTCAGAGTGCGAGATCTATTTTCTATTAAGTTTATGAATCGACCGAATCCAAGTGCAACCACAAATGCCAGTATCCAGAAAAAATACACGTGAACTTAGTAATTGCAATTAAGCAAGAGCAGAAGAACGTGCTTTATTGGAAGAAAAGGTTTTAGGAATGATACATGTAGATCCTTCGTATAGCACTAGATCTTTTGGAAATGAATTGGTTGTACATCGTTCATATTTTGAAAAAAAAAGTTCTTATAATTCCTACAAAATGCACTGCAATCAAGAACTTTTTCCATTTGACGAAGAAAGTGGAAGAGTATTTTGTGAGATTGTGACGAACGCGCTGTTTACTAGGAGCGCGATGTCACCGTGATTCCCTGAAAACAATCGAAGGGAGCCGGGAGCTCAATGGAGAAGGGTAGGTTCGTTGAGTAAAACTCAAGAGTTCTCAACACTCTTTATTACCTATTACAAGTACACAAAAAAAAAATGAATAAAAATTAGTGCGTGGACTCCGACGCCTGGACCAATATTTTGGAGAAACATAGTAAAGCACAAGAACTCGAGAAATAGATATAGTTCCCTGGCCGTGGAACATCAACAGCTCGGGAGAAAAAAATAAGAAAGAAGAGAGAGTGAATATTCTCAGCTTCTAGCCGTGGACCACCAACAGCTCAGACCCAAAAAATATTGTAAATCCCTGCCGTGGAACACCAACAGCTTGAAGGAAAATACAAGTAGAAAAAGCGAGAGCGAGTACTCTACGCCTCTGACCGTGGAGCCCCGACAGTCTGAGAACACAAGAAATACTCTAAGTACCTGGCTGTGGCCACTAACAGCTCAGGCGGAAAGCACAAGAGAAGAAAGTGACAGTGAATACTCTAAGTCTTTGACCGCGGACCACCGACAGTTCGAGAGCTCAAGAGATATTCGAAGTCTCAAACTGTGGACACCAACAGCTAGAGCGGAAATACAAAACAAGAAAATAAATCGCAAAAATAACGTACCAGGAACACTGTTGTAGAAAACGGTTGACTCGAGTGGACACCAACTCGAATCTCGGCTAACTGATAACTGAGCCGTGCAACGTCGGCTTTTATACCCCTAATTCTGAATTAAACGGCACTATTCGGTAAGTTGTCAGGCAGAGACAATCAAAACTTCTCGAAACTTTGACCATTTTTATCTAATAATTTCGGATAAATTTTATAATAAGTCCTGTTGACTTTACAAGCAAAAATACATGATATAAACTACATTTACAGTGTATCGCCGTGTTATACTTAAATTTGAAATTAAATAGTTAACTAAACTACATCCAGGCGGCGCTGGCGTCAGCCGGTAGTGTCCAGTGATAGCTGTCAAAGTGTAAACAAGCACATGAATGTCATAACAGAAAAGCAAAGTAAATCATAACAACTGAACTTACAGGTACGTTACAGTTTACAACAATGTACAAATACTCAAAATTTGATATTTCAGGTACAATGTGAACAAGGAAAAATAAAATTGGTGAAACACATTTCCAACGTAAACATAATCACCTCCAAATGAATTTAATTTACAGGTACGTGATCAGTCTCACAGAATACAATTATTAACATTTTGTTGTTCCAGGTACAAATGAAAATAATATAAAATAATATTACCAAAACATGTGGCTAGAAAAAATACAAAATACATGTCTAGATAAGTGCAAAATATACAAGAAAAACAAGCTGAACCCGTGAACAAGACTATAAAGACCAGGGCGAAACATCACAAGATATACAAATAGCTAATAAAAATGAAAGTTTTTGTCATCGATTTAAAAAACTTAATTCTTAATAAATTAATATTATTTAAATAAAACCTAAAAATCTTTACGTAAAAATTATAATAATACTCTTGTCATTACTGTAAATAACCATATTTTACAAATTGACAGAAACGTCAAATAAATCACTTAAAAGAAATCAAAACAAAACAGTCATAGGTAACTACATTTGTTTTCGATAAAAACTGAATAAATCGGCGGATTTTCAAAATTTAAAAATAAATTTACGGATCCAAATTACTACTAAATTGTAATGTATTTTACGTCATTTGATTCAGAAAAATGATATCTTTCGATTGGTACTACAATCATTGTTGTCAGCGCTCAAAAAACTGATTTCCCATATTAATCTCCTATGTACACCTTTAAGACAGACACACGGTATATAACAGAGGCACCCAGTTAGCATGTCAGAACACATATATGACAGAAGTACCCAGTTAGCATGTCACCTTCGGCAGAGGCACCCAGTTAGCATACCGGAATACACACTTGATTATGTAAAGTGTTACTCACTTTCGAAAAATGTGGCACACGCCTCCGGTGTCCATTCACCACGCCAAGGTACCATGAACTCCACTGACGCTTGCGTATTGCCCATATGGGAGTACCTTCTTTACTCTATAGGGCCCACGCATGCCGGAATCTAATTTTCCAATCAATTGTGAATTTTTTCTCACAAAAACGAAGTCGTCAATTTTATAAGTACGACCGTGCTTCTGACTTTTATTAACATAATCGTCCTGCTCTTGCCTTTTATTATCTAATAAAATTGAAGCCCTTTGCCTCTTCATTTCTCGTAAAGCCTCATGATTTGATGAAGTATCGTTAAGTGCAACATCTCGATTAGTAACTGCATCGGTGGTTTTATGTCGAGTACAGTTAAGGACTAACTGCATTTTCCATAACGTATCAGACCATGTTGTTTTATCTGCCTCGATTCGCAGCATGTTCAAAACAGTACGACAGTACCGCTCTACTTGTCCATTTTCATTATGCACTTCTGGTGTTATGAAATGTACAGCACATTCCATTTCACTCACCCAAGTCTTAAAAGTAGCACTATCGAACATGCGCCCCCTATCAGTGATAATCATCGTTAGTGTTCCAAATAGGGATATAGCATTCGAGAATACCCTTTTAAGTTCGTCTGTATCCTGTCTATAAAGTGGATATAGAAGACAATACTTCGAAAATGCATCGACTATTATAAGGACAAATTTAAAACCTCTCGACTCTGCTAGAGGCCCCAACACGTCCATGTGGACTGTGTAAATGGGACGTCGGGTTTCACCCACGAAGTGATCGGCGTTAAAGGTGCTCTGGGTACTTTCTTTGATGTAAGACAGACTAAACAATGACTTACATATTTCTTAACAAAAGCCCTCACGCCTGGAAACCAAAAGTGACGTAAAATAAGATCTACCGTTTTGTCGGCATCTATATGTTGATGCTGATCATGAAAGATTCGTAGCAAACTTAGCCTGTGACCCTTGGGTATGAAACAAAGTAACCTATTCTCTTCCCCTGTGGGGGCATATAGGTAGTAAAGCAAATCATTTTTGACAACATATTTAGTGGAGTCTAACTCCTGATTGTTCAACCTATCAATCAAACCATTAGTTTCTTCATCAGCAGATTGAGCAATTTGTGCCCAGTTTTTTGGTCTGGTTATATGACAAACATTTACTGGGTTCCTACTAAGGTAATCGGCATGAGACATCAAAGTATCTTTTCTATACTCGATTGTAAATTGATAGTCTTGCATGTACATCCACCATCTTGCAACACGTGGCAAAAGATCTTTCTTACGTTCGGTTAGTCTGTAACTAGCTTAAATCGGATACCAAGTAAATAATGACGAAAATTTTGAAGAGCTTTTAAAACTGCAAGGGTCTCGAGCTCGTATGAGTAATAACGCGGTTCAGCACCCCGAGTAGTCTTACTAAAATATGCTACCACGCGTCGTCTTTTGCCTTCGTGTTCTTGCATGAGCACGGCCCCATAGCCAATTGAAATCGCATCTGTATGAAGCTCCATAGGTAGTTTCGGGTCAAAAATTACTAGTACAGGTTCGTTAGTCAGGCATTCGAGGATGTATTGTCGTGCCCTCTCTTGTTCATCTCCCCACAGAAATGGGACCCCATTACGAGTTAGACGAACTATAGGTGCGGTCTTGGTAGCATAATCTCGAATGTAACGCCGGAAATAACCAGCTAAACCAAGAAGTTATCTCACATGCCTAACATTCGTAGGAACTGGAGATTCAGTTAAAGCTTTAATCTTCAGACCGCTCGGTCTTACCTGACCCTGTGATATTATTCGACCTAAATATTCTACCTCAGTAGAAACAAAAGTACTTTTCTTGAGGTTTATCAAAAAAAACTGCAGTAATAAGTACGACCAAAACGTTTTTTAAGTTTTCTAAAGTTTTTCCAATAAAAAATGCTAAAATAAGCACATCATCTACATACACCAATGCTATGTCACTTTCAAAAGGTATTTTCAGTGTTTTAGATATGACTCGTTGGTACACGGCCGGTGCGTTCGCCAAACCGTAAGGCATCTTTAAGTACTCGTAGTGGCCTTCTGGGGTAATGAATGCAGTCTTAGCGACTTGATGAAAGCCTGTGGCCATGTCTATACAGCTAAAATACAAACTCTTACCTAGCTTGTCAATGTGGTCCTGTATTAAGGGCAATGGGTAACGTTCTTTAAGAGTAATCGCGTTAAGTGCTCTAAAATCTACGCACATGCGATCAGAACCGTCCTTTTTCTTAACAAGAATAATGGGATTCGCGTAAGGTGACTGAGATTCACGAATTATGCCCCTGTTAAGTAATTCTTGCACTATTTGACGTACACGCAATTTCTCGTCGTACGATAATTTATATGGCCTGTAATACACTGGAGTGTCATTAGTCAAACGAATATTCATGCTTCCTGTATTTACAGTTATTACAGCAGTGCCCACAATCAAGTAATCAACGAATTGTTGTATTATTGCTATTAATTGTTCACGTTTATATCCGGTAAGTGGCGTATTTACGGCAATTTCATTGTTAGGTTGAATGTACCTTACTAGATTTGGTTTAAAAGATCGCGTTAATATTTATTCGTTCTTTGTCCGAATGTGTGTTACGCTCTATTAAGTACATCCGTGCCTATTAGTAAGGAGACACTTATACAAGTAGGAGATACAACATAGAAGACTATTTCCAAAGAAATGTTACTAAATTCGACTACTAGGGTAACGTAAAATGTAGTTTCAATGTTTTGAATGCCAACGCCTTTCAATATTTGATAGGAGGGTATACGTGTACAACTAAAATACTTGAGTACCAATTCAGATATCAGGGAAACGTAGGAACCACTATCAATGAGTACATCGATAGAAACTCCCTGAACTACGACTGAAATAATATCATCTGACTTATCTGAGTTACTTTCTATTGCTTGACACAAGTTCACTTCATTTTTGTTACGCAATTCGGAACGCTGTCTTGCAAAACACTTATCACTATTATGACCTGGCTTTTTACAGAATGAGCACACTGCTTTATTTTCTGTTTTCAATACAACGCTTTGATCAGGCTTAAACTTCTTAAAGCAAAATCTTTGAATATTACCATTAGCACCACAAGTGTAACATTTTATGTACTTCGATTTAGAATCGTAAAATCTTTTTCGTGAGATTTGTTCTTTTGGTTTATATTTAGGCACGATATGATTCTTAGAGTTATTCGCGAGTTAAGTTTTCAAGTTTCGAAAGAGAGTTTTTAAAAAATTTCAAAGGTTCTTTTATTCTAACAAGTGTTGACTACAAATGTCAAGAGACAAAAGACAAGAGAGTACATGATATTACATCTTTTATAACATTTAGCTTATCTACTCTAACACTATCCTATTTCATGCTGCGTTAGCCACTCTCGTTGGCGTAACTCCTCCCGCCTAAGTGAGAACTGTGGGGCGTTTTGCCACAAAGTTCGGTGACATTTCAAATTCTTCCTTTTATTCGGATCTGGACCTAGGCTTGGATATTTTCCTTTTAACAAAATACATATACAAACAGTACAAAGCAATTAAAATTATTATAATATACAAAAGGATAGTATAAATACCAATTCTGTTATAATAAACTGGTTCAGTATTAATCGTTTCTAATTTATTTTTATGATCATCAATAATTGAATTCAAATTTTTTGTTTCATCGAGATTAATAGTATCTAATTTTAATGTTTTAAAGTTAAAATTGTCTTTATCAGGAATGTCACTTTCAAATTTTAAGTTGGGTTGTTCAATGTTCTTAAAACTTGATTTATTATTTTGATATGTCTTAATTAGGGTATTTTTCACTCTCACTTCACATTGATTATTTAATTCAACTAAGTAACTTCCATTTAAGGGGACATTGTCTATGTTTAAACCACATTTTTGAGTTGCGACGATGCCATCGGGGGCGATGATGATCCATTGGTTCTTCTCCACTTTTTGGATTTAGACGTCCGGTACTTGGGTGGATATTTGTTTGCAGTTTGTAGTATTATTTAAATACTTTAGAAGTTGGATTTCACAGGGGGCAAAACTGTTGATCTGAGATGTGTGGACTTCTTGGCACAGGAATGCTTCTGGTATTATTTCTTGACAGCTGGTATCGAAGAATGCGTATGTTTGCTCGTTGGATATAAGGTATTTTGAGTGTAGAATAATAGTTTTAAAGGTGTTTTGATTTGGTGTGGGTAAGTAATATAAATGGTAGTAATTAAAGGTATCAGTTTCAACAATTGGGATTTCTAATAAAAATATTATTTGATTACCTTTACTATAACTTTTAATTTCAATTATTTTTCCAAAGAGTAATATATTCTGCAATTTTGGCTCAAAGGGAAACTTATTTTTATCTAATTGTTTATAAATTAGAAGTATTTCAGAGAGTAAATCATTTGGTTCAATAATAGAATTGTGAAAGGTATTTAATTTAGAAAAGGTTATTGCTACTTCAATTTTTTCTAATAAATCATACATGATTTGCAAACTCAGTGTATATTGAGAGATAACTGATTGTAAGAATACGCAATCGTTCAATTCAACATTTTTTATGTAACTGTTATTAATAAATTTTACCAATTGTTCAATCTTAGAGTCAAGTATTAATTGATTGTGTGAAAGTGTTTTAAGGTTGTCATTAAATTTTTGAACAGATGTTTGAAGGATTGTCATTTGATCTTTAAGAATTGTTTTAACTTTATTTTGATCTTCAGATATTTTTGTGATAATTCTATCATATTTTCGGCATCGTTATTGTCGAGGTTTCCGGTTATAGATTTTATAATTGATCCAAGTCCGTCAATAAGACCTCGTTTAGTTCATTTAATAGAAAATAATGGGTTTAATTGTTTAACTTGATTCAAAACTTTATTTTCAAGAATATTAATTATTTGATGAGAATGAACATTATTTTTCAAGTTTTTGAATTCATTTTGGACTTTGAAAAATGAGTTACGCAGTGATGTAAATTCATTGATTATGTCAGTAATGTCATATATTTGTACAAATGTCCAAGAGTCAGTTTTAATTTGGGCGTTACCTAATTTTAAAGGAAAGAGGCCGGGATTTTTATTCAGGTTGTGGAATTTAGGTAATAGTAAGCTTGTTACCATGACGAGGAAAGTTGATCTGTAACAACAGTTGGTTTTCTTAATTCTTTTATATGAATAATTTCTTTCTTATCTTTCTTACGTTGGTTACAAATTTCTACTCGATTTCTTCCTAATAATTTTGTGATTTTGAAAGGGCCTAAAAATTTTAAATTCTTTTTATTTCTATTCATAGAGTTTTGTTTGTACACTGTTTGACCAATTTCAAATTCATTATTTGTATCTCCTTTTGTATTATTTTTAGCAATAATTTTTTGTTTTCGAGTTTCTAATTTTTGTGATACGGTTTGGTAGACATGTTTTAATTTTTCTTTGTGGTTCTCAATATAATCATTATAGAATGAGTTTGGTAAAAATATTTCATTTGGATTTCTAGAATTTGTATGTCCAAAAGCTAGTTCAAAAGGTTTATAGTTAGTGGAACTGTGAATTGAATTGTTGTATCCGATAATTCATCAGATCGTTACAGTCGTCTGGATACATTTCTTTTAATATTCTTAGGTGTTCTGTTATTGTTGAGTGAAATCGTTCAACAATAGAGTTGGATTCGTGGTGCAAGGGAGTTGTAAAATGTACATTTATTTTATGTAGTTTCAAGAATTCTTTTACGGTACTATTATTAAATTCTTTACCATTATCAATAATTACATTTTCGGATACACCAAATGATGTAAAATATTTTATTAAAGCATTACTAATATGAATCGCTGTTTTACCATCAATATAAATTGATTGGGCGAATTTTGTAAATGCATTTACTAAGGTGAGATAACATTTATTATCATAAGCAAAAACATCTATGTGAATTATTTGGAAAGGTCTTGTTGCAGTTTCCGTATTCATTAATGGTACATAAGGTTTTTTTCTGGCATATTTTGTCCTTTGACAAATGTCACAGGAATTGATATAGTTGGTAATAGTTGTTTTCATATGTCTAAAATAATAATTTCGTTTTAGGTATTCTATTGTTTCTTTTATGCCTCGGTGATTTGTTTTACCTTCGTGGTGGTGTTTTATCAAAAGAATTTGTTCTTCTTTATCTGTGACTGTATTTACTCTTTTCTACATTCAATTAATTTTGGACCTCTTTCAGAAAATTTATCTAAGTAAACTTTGCAGAAGTCTTTATACAATTTCTCTGTATGGAAATACATATGGTAAATATTTTTTGAATCTGTGTAATTTCTTAAGAATTCAAAAATGAGTTTCTCATTATTAATTTCGGGGATTTTTACTTTGACAATTTTTTGATTTTCATACTTTTCGTGAGAAACATCTAACTTTTGATATAAATTAGGAAATACAAGAATCTGATTTGTTTTGTTATTTATAATTTCATCGAGTATTTTAATTCCGTCATTTGTTGTATCATTCGCGGTGGAGTGTTGAGTGGATGACTCAGAACTATTGTTATCGGAGTGGTTATCAAGTTTTGTTCAGTGTTAGAAGTATGCGGTGGTCTTATCTGTACGTTAGATATGATATTAAACTTAGGTTTCTTTTTAGGATCAGGGTCTTTACAAAATGAAGGCTGTGGTTCATCGGAGTTGAAAATTTCTGCGATGTTTCCTAAATATTCTACAATATCATTATTTACTTCTCCGGGATTATTTATAATGGATTCGTTTTCTATTGCGTTTATAGAAATGCGAGAGAGACAATCGGCGTTAGTATTACATTTGCCTTTTTTAAAGATAATATCATAATCATATTCATCTAATTTTATTTTCCATCTAAGTAATTTTGAATTTTGATCTTTGGATTTAAACATGTATGTTAAGGGACGGTGATCGGTAACTATTGTGAATTTGCGACCGTATAGATAGGGACGAAAATGTTTACATGCCCATACTATTGCGAGCAACTCTTTCTCAATGGTAGAGTATCGGGTTTCGGTGTCATTTAAAGTTCGTGAGGCGTACGCAATGGGTCTATCGTTGGAAATCCTTGATAAATCGTCTATAATAGCATAATAATCCAAGAAAACTCTTAATGTCTCTTTGGGTTTTTGGGATAGGAAATTTTTTTATTACTGAAATTTTATCCGAATTTGGTTTTACTCCGTCTGGTGTAATTATGTGTCCTAAATATTGAACTGATTTTTGCAAAAATTCCGACTTGTCCAATTGAATTTTGAAATTACTTTTTCTAAGCCTTTCGAATACAGATTTTAATCTTTCAATGTGTTCTTGCAAGGATGTACTAGAAATGAGAATGTCGTCTAGATAGACGAGGCAAGTTTCGTGTTGTAGTCCTCTTAATACGTTATTCATAACCCGTTGTAAGGTTGATGGCGCATTTTTAAGGCCAAAAGGCATACGTTTAAATTCGTAGTGACCGCCTTCTGTTGAGACTGCCGTTTTTTGTATGTCGTCTGTGTCTACTTCTATTTGGTGAAAACCGCTAGCTAGGTCTAGGGTTTAAAAATAATTAGCTCTGCCTAATTTGTCTAATATATCCGTGATGTTTGGTAAGGGATATTTATCGTCAATGGTGCGCTCATTTACCTTACGATAGTCGATGACGAGTCGCCATTTTTTTCGTCCGGAGGCGTCCATCTTTTTAGGAACGATCCATATTGGACTAGACCATGGTGATACGCTATGTTGAATGATACCTTGATCTAACATTTTCGATATTTGTGTTCTAA
The DNA here is from genome assembly GCA_963942605.1 of Poecilus cupreus. Taxonomy (NCBI): domain Eukaryota; kingdom Metazoa; phylum Arthropoda; class Insecta; order Coleoptera; family Carabidae; genus Poecilus; species Poecilus cupreus. The sequence goes on from OZ012727.1 coordinate 20,519,356, forward strand.
CTTCCTGTCGATGAATTTCAGGAAAACGGTATGATTTTACATGAATCGGGGAGTCATCTTTTAATTTAATTTTGTGTTATTTCGTTTGTGAAACTCAAAGGTATTTTTTCGCAATAAAATATATCACGGTAGTCAAAGCAAAGTTGTCTAATAGCATTCTTTTCTTCATAATTACAGTGATCAACTCTAATATTTTTTAAATTTTGTTTAAGTAAATTTTCTTGTTCAGTATCCAATTCATCATCAATTTCCATTTTTTCAACAAAATTTAGATCTATTGGGTTCAGAGATTCAATTTCGAGAGGTTCTGTTATATTTATCTGTACTGGGTTTTCATTTATATTTATAATAGTTGTTATAGCAAAGTTATTTATTACATTCACAAGAGCTTTCGGCATTTCCACACCATTTCCGAAATTTGTGTGATTTAAAATGCCTATGCCATTATTTAATTTGACAGGTAGTTTAATTACTTTTTCTACGCGAGGTGGTACAATGATTGTGTAGTTTGCGATATGAGTTCCAGGGTCTTTTTCTCTATTATCTGGTTCAGAGATAATGGGGATGTTTGCGAATGGAGTTAATAATTGTTTTTTATTAACATTGACGTTGGCGTTTAATTGTTTCAGCAAGTCAACTCCTATTAATCCGTCATATTTTTTACTAAATTTGAAAAGATAAAACTTGAGGGACATTCAAAATTTTGGAAAACTGGGATTTTTGCAACTTCATTAATGAAATATTGTGTGCAGTTTGAATATTGAAATTTTCTTCTGAGATATAATTGTTATAAAATTTGTAAGCTAATTCTGGATTAATTAGCTTTTAGTACTTCCGGTATCAATTAAGAAATTTGCATTAATTTCGGGTATGTAAATGTATGGTAGATTTGCCTTTAGAACATTAACTTGTATTATGTCTGATTCGTAATATTGGGGGCCTGTGGAAAATTTATCTCAGTGTTATGAGATGCTAGTTCGTCGTTGGTGTTATCATAGTAGAAATCTGATATTTCATTCTCGGCGTGAGAATTGCTATAGTTGGTGTCATAATTATCGTATACAGGGTGTTCGTGGGAATAATTTTCAGGTTGTTCATATTCATAGTAATTTTCAGCATCACGTTTATCATGATTTTCGGTATCGCATACGTTTTATGCGAACAAAGCGGTTGAAGTAAAATGATTTTGAGACCGTGCTCTGGAGTGACCAGATGACGTGTCCATGGGTTCTGGTTTGTATTCTCTGTGTTGGTTTTGATTGGGATGATTATAATTTTGATTGAATATGGGTCTTTGTTGTTGGGGTACAAAGTTACTAGGGCGCATTTGGAATTGTTGTGGTCGTTGTGCGAATTGCATTGGTCGGTAATTTGGTTGGTTATTTGTGTTATAAAATGGATTTTGTTTAGGATGCATTGGTTGAGGTGGTGGTCTCGGTTGGGAATGAGACGGCATTTGTAAGACCGGGTTGTTATATCGTGAATAGTGCTGTGGTACATATGAATTATTAGTTTGTGGATTTTGTCTAGTCGGTGTCAGTCTTTGTGCTGGTCTATAACTCGTTTGTAGGTTTAGGGTATTTTGTCGTTGAGTTGAATAGAGGAAGTTTTCTTCTTCTATTACGAGACTCATAGCTTTTTCGAGGGAATCGGGGTTTCTTACTCTTACATTGGTTTGAATATTACTGGGCAAGCCACGAATGTATGTTTTTAGTGCAAGATCCTTGCATCTTGACAACGCATTCCAAAATTGTAAGGGGTTTCGTTTTTGACAGGTCTTAATGAAATCAAATCTTGTACTAGACAATCAATATTTCTTTGGTCTCCAAAACTTAAGGTTAATGCATCTTTAATTTCTTGCCACGTAGTTAATTCTGTTCTAGATCCAATTAAAATAAGGGCGCGACCAGTTAATTTACCTAAGATTGCACGAATTAGAAAATTATTTAAAGCTGCGTCATTAGGTTGAGCAAAAGTTTGAATTAAATTTTGACAGTTATCCATAAATATACCCAGGGTGTGCGGGTTTCCTTCATAATGAGGTATTGAGTCAATATATAATCGTAACAGTTGATAGTTAATTGGGATCTGAGCTTGTTGTTCTCCTTCCATGTTAGGGTTGTTATCAATATTTATATTATTTAATAAATTTATAAGGTTATCAATGTCTATTTCCGACATAAACTATTTTATATATTCGAATTTATTACTCTTATTTACTCTACTTTATTATTTATTTAATTGTGAAACTGAATCAGGGTTGTAAATAAGGATGAGCACTTACATGCAAATTATATTTTTCATTCTTTGTTTTCTTATCTCTAGTGTGCCTATAGGTTCAGACGATGCTTGTTCTTCTCCCAGGACTTCCTATGCTAGATGGGCTGGCTTCAGCGATTTTTGCGTCCACCAGGTACGATGAAGATCTTCTAAACGCTCTCGTTCTGACTTGAGGTTGTTGGTGTCGGTGTTGAACTTCTCGTCGATGCAACTCGATATGCACTCGAATTCTCGCACTTCGGATTGTTCGTTTCCGACCCGTTCGTGATTCCTGATTAATCGACGATACGAAATTTTGCACATACGATATGTACTAATTTCAGGAATCCTAGCCGACTGCGCCAGTTAAGTTTTCAAGTTTCAAAAGAGAGTTTTAAAAAAATTTCAAAGGTGCTTTTATTCTAACAAGTGTTGACTACAAATGTCAAGAGACAAAAGACAAGAGAGTACATGATATTACATCTTTTATAACATTTAGCTTATCTACTCTAACACTATCCTATTTCATGCTGCGTTAGCCACTCTCGTTGGCATAACTTGCGTGTGAGTGTACTGCTTTTGTGTACGTTGACAAAAACTCAACAAGGTTGTTTGGCATTAGTTTAGCATTGTTAGCAGATGCACGAATTTGTGGATTGGTTATACCGCGATATAATAGGTGTCACCAGCTCACTACTTAAACCCTTAACTATAGTCAAACGTAATAAAGATCGTCGGGCATATTCTGCATAGGTTGCATAGCTATCGGAATTTGTGCACAGGACCTCGAAAAGTATATTAACAATATCGATTAATGGTTTAAATTCATTTTTTAAATTTGACCAACAACGGTCATGGGTAACCCAGTCATTGAGCCAGCTATGAGCATCGCCTTTTAAACAGTTAGCAATACGGGTAATACGGGGCGCAGATGTGGATGGATTGGAGTGTTGAATATCTTCAGGGCGTCTCGTATTAATTAAGCCTGACTAGAGAGAGATGACATCATGTTTATTAACGATGACAATTATGTCATAAACAAATTACAAAAGCAGAAACAAAATATTGTTGCACAAAATGAAACAATGTTAATAGAAACAACAATATAACAATGACGACGGCTGGTGACGTCGGCTGGTGACGTCAGCTGATGACGTCGGCTAGTGACGTCGACTGATGACGTCAGTGTGCCGTCGGATGGCGGCGTGGACTCGACGATGGCGGCTTGCTACGGTCGAGCAGCAGCTGAGGAAGGCGGCGGCGTGCGGCTTGATGACGTCGGCGTAGGACGTGGAGGACCTTCTCTCAGTGGATGTCTTCAGAGCAACTGGGACTTCGCTACCAGTTGATGGAGACAGAATCATGCGAGATTCTGTGGCGGGCAGAAGGTGATGACGTCGACTGGGGACGTGGAGGACCTTCTCTCGTCGAAGATGTCTTCTACGGTGCAACTGGGACTCGGCCAGCAGTTGAAGATGTCTTCGGTTTCTTTAAAGATGCAATCGGGACTCAGCCAGCGATTGTTGAAGAGGTGCAACTGGGACTCAGCCAGCAGTTGTTGAAGACGTCTTCGTAAAGGTGCAATCGGGACTCAGCCAGCGATTGTTGTAGAGGTGCAACTGGGACTCAGCCAGCAGTTGATGAGTGAGAGTCTGGAACGACTCTGCCTGTAGCAGCAAATTCGTCTCCTTTTATACCCTGGCTTGTGTTGACAGTGTACCGTTGTCATGGTTACTGCATACGTAAGCAATTTTTGATTGGTTAAAAAAAAAACGAATGAAACAATTTTTTTTACAACAAATTGCTTAGCATTTCTTTCGCAGTTTCTGATTTTCACATTAGTTCGTGCAGCGGCGGTAGATGGCAGGACGGGTATGTGCAACAGCGATTGACAGATGTAGGGTGAAGTTTGTTCATTAAGATGGCGTCCGGTAACACGGGATAAACATTCGTTGTCGTCCCAATTGTTTAATTCAATAGCTCTATCGACTATCGCGCACCAAAATTACAACTGAAAATGTAGAAAAATAAATTGAGTAGTCTTAAATAACTTCCAATTTATACCAAACAATTGGCGAAGCAAGCTCATCACTTCGTTCCTCGCTTCCATGTTAGTACTTTGTGACACTTGAGTTTAAATCTATTCCGTGAGAAATTTAATTTAATACCAAAGACGTTAGGATTTAAATAGCATTTATAAAAAACAATTAACAATCGTCCAAAATATCTTGTTGACACTTAAGTTTAAATCTTATAAGTGAGACCTTTAATTTAATAGCAAACACATTAGGATTTACATAACATTAATAAAAAACAATTGACGATCTTCGAAAAACACTTGAGTTCAAATCTCCTCCGCGAAACCTTTAATTTGATATTAAACCCGGTAGGATTTAAATAACATTTACAAAAAATAATTAACGATCATCCAATATAAAGTTTTGACATTTGAGTATAAATATCAAGAGTGAGACCTTAAATTCAATACCGAACACGGTAGGATTTAAATTTCATTTATAAAAAACATTTGACAATCGTGCAAAACAACTTTTTGACACTTGAGTTCAAATCTCCTTCGTGGGACCTTTAATTTGACACCAAACACGGTAGGATTTAAATAACATTTATAAAAAAACATTTGACGATCGTCCAAAATAAATATTTGACACTTGAGTTTAAATCTCATGATTGAGACCTTTAATTCAATACCAAACACGGTAGGATTTAAATAACATTTATAAAAAACAAATGACGATCGACCAAAATAAGTTTTTGGCACTTGAGTTTAAATCTGATGAGTAAGACCAGTCCATTCCAGCCGTCAACAAAACAACCGTCTTGGGCAAGCTGGCAAAGATACAGACCGCATCATGGACACGCTCCGCCCACATTTCACTACGGTTCGCACAACGACGAGTCCACTCACCAGTGCAACCTACACATCTTCAACAACGGTGTCTGAACCGTCCGCGCAGAACCTGGAGGTAAACGAGCCGATCGAAGCTATCTTCAAGGCACCAACGGGCCCTATCCAGGCCTCCAGTAACGCGACCCAGAACATGCTCAACACCGGCTACAACACAACCAGCGCCGCTAGCCAGGTTCCCAGGACCTACCCTGACCCTAACTTCGTCTCTTCCCTATCACGAGGAGGGTCGAAATCGTTTCACGCTCTGGTCTCTGACGGGGGAGTACATGTGGCGTTCACAACTACAGCGTCACCGTGAGAACCAGCGGAAATATTACGGACTTGGAATCTAGTTACACTATTTTAATTGTTTATGAAAAATTATATAAACAAATTTTATTTATCCATATTTAATTGTCATTTACACTTCTAGCAATAAAGACAATGTGTGTTGTGAATTTATTGTGGACCCACATTACGGAATCCATAGAGGTTGTCGAGCAGAGACATCTGTTGTATTTTTTAAGAAGGAAAAGAAACCATATGAAGTTAAAAAGAAATTTTAATAATAATAATAATAATAATAATAGTAATTTATTGCCCAACAGTTAAGACCATTTACAGGACAATACATATATAAGAAAAAAAATAATATTGAATACATTTAGAATACAAAAACTACATTATATAACAGACAAAATATATACAAAATTACAAAAATACATCATTAAATAAATTGTTCGCATTTCGGGACATAATTGTTATGGGGGCACGCTGGAGTACATCAGAATGGCATGACGGAAGATGAAATGTGCTTGAAAATCTAGCTGCCTGGCGTGGAACATGGATCTGAATCCGCGACAAGAGGAAAGGCGCATCTATCTCACCACGTAGAAGGAGCCACAGGAACTTAGCGCTGCTCATCTCTCTTCGGTTCGCCAGGGAAGGCATACCGTGACGCTGAAGGAGGGCTTGCTGATCTACACCCCTTGGAGGATAAACTCTATCCAGCTTAAAGGGCAGAACTTTTAAAAACCTGCGATAGATTCGATCAATTGCCAATTGTTGATACGTATAATAAGGGTACCAGATGAGGCTAGCATATTCTAGTTTACTTAACACATAGGCATAGAAAAGGGATTTAATTGCATCTGTACTCTCAAAAGTGTTGGTGAGTCTCATAATAAAACCAAGCATTTTGTTAGCGTCACGTACGATATTATTTATGTGTTCAGTAAAAATAAAATTACTTGAAAAAGTGACACCTAAGTCTTTAAAGGATTTAACTCGCACAAGTTCAGAGTCATTAATTTTATAAGAATATTGTGTAATATTAACTTTACGCGTAAATGAAATTATGCTACATTTTTGAACGTTTAGAGTGAGTTTGTTGTTTTCACACCAGGAATGCATAATATTGATGTTATTTTGCAGTAGTTATGCATCATTAGTCGAATTTATTGACGTGAATAATTTTATATCATCTGCATAGGCTAAAGAATGACAAGTAAACATGGATACCAGGTCGTTTATGTCAAGTACGAATAATAGAGGACCTAAGTTGGAGCCCTGGGGTACTCCAGAGGTGGCTATGAAGTTGTGTGACGAAAAACCATTGTAATAAACAGAACAAATTCTGTTATCAAGATAAGAGCTTAGTAGACGAATTAAATTTGGAGAAGCCCCGTATATGCTTACTTTAGATAGTAGGATACCGTGATCAATTGAATCAAATGCACGAGTGAGATTTGTGTATATGACGTCTACCTGGCCACGTTCATCGAGGATTTCAGCAGTGAATTGAGATAGACAAGCCAAATTCGTAGTGGTAGACCGACCTTTTATGAAACCGTGTTGGTTAGCAGATATTAGAGAGCTGGAATTTCTATATATACACTTGTAAATTAAAATTTCAAATATTTTTGGTGTTAGATAAGAAATTAACTCATTTGAATTTAACCGCCTAAAATTCTTAACAGCATCGAGGTTAACGAACAAGAACATCTGTCATATTTATTTTGAATTTCAATTTGAAAAATATGAAAAAAAAATTCACATTAAAAAAAATACAAAATAGTAATCATGTTTGCTCATTTATTCTAAACACAAATAAATTACCAAACTTGTTTAACTATACTACAATTAAAGTACTTTATATTTAAAATTTCAGACAGAAATGTAAAAATAATTAGTTGCACAAAAATTTGTGAAAAGTGTCAACTGCAATATAACTTTTTTTAATTGACTTGTAAAATATTTACAAAATAGTACACATGTTTGCTCATTAATTCTCAACACAGATAAATTTACAAAACATCTTCAAATTGTCTAGAATAAATATAATTTATACTTAATGTTTGAAACAGATATGCCAAAAATGACAAATAGAACACAAATTTTTGAAAAGTTACAACTAGACTCAACAAAAATTTCACAGTAACAGCAACGGTGATTCAACAAAAGCTACACAGTCGCATAATTGCTATAAAAATTTCCGCCATATTTATTTAATATCACACACATCATGTGTCATGTGTAGAAAAAACCTGAAACATACAAAAGCACTGTTCCAGAAAAATCTTTAAATCCCTGAATAAGTTTCACAACAATCGAACGCGCCGTTTAAACTGTAGCGAGTACGAACTGGTTGCTAGATTGGCTAAACTATAGAGAAATACTCAAGCTGATTAGTATATTGGATTAGTCGCCCGACCTGCTTTGCAGGTCTGACCCCTAGGCTCCGCGTCACTGAAGAAGATTACAACTGAGCATGTAGAAAAATAAATTGAGTAGTCTTAACTTCCATTTAATACCAAACAATTGGCAAAGCAAGCTCGTCACTACGTTTTTCGCCTCCATGTCAGTACATTGACAAAGAAAGCTCGTCACTTCGCTTTTCGCTTCCATGTCAGAACATTGGCGAAGCAAACTCGTAACTACATTCCTCGCTTCCATGTCAGTACATTGATTTTGGGACATTTGAGTTTAAATCTCTTCCGTTAGAAATTTAATTTGATATAAAAGACTTGAGTTAAAATCTTATAAGTGAGACCTTTAATTCAATACCAAACACGGTAGGATTTAAATAACATTTATAAAAAAATAATTTAAAAACGTCCAAAACAAGTTTTTTAAAACATGAGTTCAAAACTCCTCCTCGAGACCTTTAATTTGATACCAAACACAGGAGGATTTAAAAAACATTTACAAGAAACAATTAACGATCGTCCAAAATATTTTTTTGGCACTTGAGTATAAATCTGATGAGTGAGACCTTTACTTCAATACCAAACACGGTAGGATTTAAATAACATTTATAAGAAACAATTGACACTCGTCCAAAATATCTTTTTGACACATGAGTTCAAATCTCCTCCGCGAAGCCTTTAATTTGATACCAAATAACGTAGGATTTAAATAATATTTACAAAAAACAATTAACGATCGTTCAAATAACTTTCTGACACTTGAGTTTAAATCTCATGCATTAGACCTTTAATTTAATACCAAACATGGTAGGATTTAAATAACATTAAAAAAAATTGATGATTGTTAAAATAACTTTTTGATACTTGAGTTTAACTCTGCCCCATGAAACTTTTATTTAAATCCAAGCGTGCTAGGATTTACATAACATTTATAGAAAAACAATTGACTATTATCCAAAATATTTACAAAATAGTACACATGTTTGCTCATTAATTCTCAACACAGATAAATTTACAAAACATCTTCAAATTGTCTAGAATAAATATAATTTATACTTAATGTTTGAAATATTTTTCTAACACTTGAGTTTAAACCTCCTTCGCGAAACCTTTAATTTGATACCAAACAATCGTCCAAAATTACTTTTTGACACTTGAGTTCAAATCTCCTCCGCGAGACCTTTAATTTGAAGCAAGGTAGGATTTAAATAAGATTTATAAAAAAATAATTGACGATTGTTCAAAATAATTTTTTGATAGTTGAGTTCTACTACTACTTCAAAAATGCAGTTAATTATTAAATTAAAACAAAAAGTACAGAACTGATAATAATTTTTTGTAATATACTTATATGTAATAAATCGTAAAAATAGTTCTAAAAGAACTGATTTTTGTAGGGAATGTCATGAAAAAAGAATTAAGCTAAAATAGCCAAAATACCGAACATTTGAAAATATCAAATCGACTCCACTCACTGACAGCTGACATGACCTTCAATAAACTACTAGTCAAAGCGGTATAAATCGGCTGCGCAATAGCCAATCACAAGTGTAGATTTTTGCGGCTATATTTTAAAATACTCCCCCTAGTTAATAAATAGAGTATAAGCGAGGGCAAGCACAACCAAAATAAATGAAGGATGATTAAACTAATGCTCGTTTGGCACACACGCACGAGGGAATTCACGCAGTAATCTCAGAGCTGTGGACTTTGGCTAACATTCGCCAATAATAATCTGAATCAAAACGCAACAATACACGATGGACGTTGGTACCAGTGTATTTAGTGTAGGTGCGTTTAACATAAATGATACTGTGAGCCCTAAAACTACGGCTATGCCTAAACCACGCTGTAGTATATGCGGATGCCACACATAGCCCAGAACGTAGAATATTATAAACTAAAACTATGTATATACTTGACTTACTTTTACAATTGTAACAAATTGCAAGTTTTCAAAATTCTAGTTACATGTGGTCGCATCAAAATTCTGTCTCAGTAATTTCCGTTTTAAGGTAACGCTTACCTCAACAATATTTGTTCGTCTACGGGGACTGAGAAGGCCGCAGCGACCAGGTAGCTCATTCTCAGTCCGTCGGTTGCAGAAACCGGTAGTTAGATTTTAATATCACCTTTATTGTATTCGTACTTTAATATTCCTTTTAATAAATCTTATTTTTAATTAACGTCGTCGCCTTCTAATTTCTATTAACCCGTTTCCGTTTAAATACTAGTGCTCAATAAAGTGATCCAGCCTGACGGCGTAGTAGCAGCGGACCGCAGGTAAGTATACATTTTTAAGCGATAAAACGTTGCTGCCGCTGCCATCAGCAGCGCTTGTTACAGTGGTGTCAGAAGTGGGATTCAATCATTCAATTGGTTGAATCATTACGTATCGTTTTAAAAAGTGAGGATCATCACGTATAATTGTTGTTGATAGTAATCGCTCAAATATAACGTAAAAATGGCAACAACGGCAAATTCGACGACTACGACGACCGTAATTACGACTAGTTTAACTACCGATACCACCGTGACGTACACATTACCACCGACAGGACCATCGATACCTACTTTTGTTACTGAGAATCTATACCGTTTACTACAACACGGTTACCCGCCACAATACCGGTACGCAATGCCCGGTCCATCACATGCCCAACCTTTTTCGTATCATATTTCACCATATTATCCAGCTAAACCGAAAACCGATATTCCTTTTCTGGGGTCACCCCCAGTGACACACGCATCCGCACCAACCTCATCTCCTGTACGAAACTCAGACTGTACTCAAATTTTCTTCGAACCGAGCACGATGTCCGCCATGAAAGCTATCGAACCGTATTCGGGTGGACCAGACTTAGATGCGTTTCTTCATAATGTTGCAGCAGTCGCTGAGTGTTACAAATGGAACGAGGTACAAATTGTTAATGTCATGAAATTAAAGTTACGTGGCGATGCACAGAATTGTTTCTATTACTTACCCAGAGACAAAAGACCAACAAAGGTAGTACGTTTTCGGCAATTGTTAATTGACCTATACGGGCGTAAGGTTGACCCTGCTTCAGCATAGCGGGATTTTCTGAAAATATTTAGGAAAAAGGACGAATCTCTACGTAAATATGCGTTACGTTTGGAAACAGCGGCATCAAAAATGTTTCCCGCCCCCACCGATAACGAATACCTAAATTTTAGAAACAAAATTAAATGCGAAACCTTGCTAATCAAACAATTTTTGGACGGGTTAGACACGCGGCTAGCAAACGAAATATGTAGGTATCAGCAATTCGAAACCATAGAGAGCGCTTTACCGTATGCTGAACATTGCGAGGCAGTGTTAGCTCGGCTCTAAAAGGAAACAAAGGCGGATGCTCACAAATCGAGTATCCGAGCGATGGCTATCAAGCCGCAAGTTTCCATCAACTCGAAAAATAAGGAGCAAAATAAAAAGCCCTTCTCTAAAACCCCTAAGACTAAGTTGCGTACCGATCAAAAATATCCGCAAATGAGAGGTCGATGCTTTAACTGCGGCAGTACCGATCACAATTACAAATCGTGTCCAAAATGAAAACAACAATTTTGTTATAAATGCGTAAAATCGGGACACGAAGTGTCTAACTGTCCTTTAAACGGGGAATCTGACTCGACGACGACCCAACGTCAGACAGTTTAAAAACCGAATCTTTGAGTATCATCCCAAGGGTCGCAAATTTCAATCCCGATAAAACACGAAAAATATTTTTCAAAATTGAAAATGTAGCCTACAGTTTCTTAGTAGACTCCGGAGCGGCTATGTCTTTAATTAAACGCCACGTTGTAGTAAAACATAAGTTACCGACTTCAAAGATAAACGACATTTTAGTTGACGTTTCTGGCAACCATTTAAGTAGTGATGGATCCGTAGACCTCACTTGTTCGTTCGGGTTGTCACAGGAAGTCAACCACCGTTTTATTGTCTGCTCAAATGATTTGTACATGCCTACAGATGGACTGATTGGAGTCGATTTTTTGGATGCTAAACGTGTAACGCTAAATTTCGATGAAAATAGTTTCCAAATAAATAATCACATTTTGTCGATGATTGAAATATCAAAGAAGGATGACACTAAGGAAGAGATTCGCAACCTAACCATTAGTAAAAATGAGACGCCAAACTCTCATTTAACTAAAACGCAAACCGAGTTTGATTCTGATACCGAGAAATTTGATCCGACTGAAAAGATAAAATTTCTATACAACCTCAAAATCTACAGCCGTTATCAGCAGAAATCAAAACTGCAGATAAGCAGACAATTTCCGAGTTCACCGTCCGTCTCAATGACAAATTAGAACTACCGCCACGACACATGTGTGTTTGTTCAGCAAAATTAAGTAAACACGCAAGGGATAGGTTTTACATAATAGAACCGAAAGGTATTGAATTACATGGCTTACTTGTAGCCCGCACGATTACTAGAGTTCATCCTCAAAGTGTAGTGTATGTTAATATTTTAAATGTTAGCTCTGAAACCGTAACCATTTCCAAGAATGTTGCAATAGCATCTGCCTTGCGCGCCGAGGAATCAGACAGCGATTGTTTTCAAAACGAATATTTAAAAGAGAGCAACATTCACCTAATATCTTCAGAACAAAATCGCCTTCTGGTTATCTTCGAGACTACACTAGGTTTCTATTATAAGAAATCTAGGAAGATTAGTCAAAACATCGATTCAATGGCCCAAGTACTATCCAAGTTATTATTTTTAGAGATCGCCGTAAAGCAGCAAGCTCGTAATCTTATTTTCGACTCCATTTTCAAGCGCTGTCAACTGCAAGAACAGATGTTGAGAAACCGCCTGGCGCTGACGCAAGAAACACCGGATGTAGTCAGTGATTTGGTCAAGGAAGCGGCCGGCCACACCGGACGAGTACTCAGAGAAGTACTGTACGTAGCTAAATGTCATCCCAAAATAGTTAGGTTCCGCAAAACCGAATACTGCTACCAAGAATTACCGGTTCTCCATCAAAATGAATCATGACTCCAGTCACGCGTATCTTGCAGGACCAAGGTACTCAGATTGACTGCGATAGCAGACTGCCAGCGATTTACCATCTAGAAGGCAAGTGGATAGAGGTGGCGCCAGAACCAAGGCTGGCGAACCCTATACCCGTGGAACTCAGCACCGATAAGGACTTGGGAGATTTACCTATGATGGAAATAACACCTCTGACCTCGGACGGAATTTATTCCAAAGCGGAAATGGAAGCGTTTCAGCATCGCTTGCTCTTCCCCAACGAGCGGAAGGCCGTTATGAACTTGATGACACGGAGAGTAGAGGTAGATCCGCAGGGATATCATTTACCGAATATGTTCAGCCGGTCTGAATTTTCAACGCTCGCTAAGAACGCTGCGGAAGAAGTTTGGGGCTTTCTATCAAAGGTAGGCAATGTCTTCTCGTTTGTTGCAGCAATATACACCATCTGGTCGATGTTTGCCTACCTCGCCTCGGTAGCGTTGAACTGCTGGTTTAATAGAGTTCTTCTAGCTGACATCGTGCCATCGCCTGCAGAAGCCACAGACAATGGTACAGTAAACCATGACCCAGTGCAAGTTCCATCACTGCCAGTTTGCTCAGCCATGTCTGCGCCCGACTTGCGACTCAACATCGACCCCGATCACTGCGCGTCCACCAGGTCCGTCAGCGCCCCCACCCCACACATTCAAGTATTGCGCCGGCCAGTGCTCCACGTGTGAATGTGAAAATTTTAAGTGATCAGCGAACAAATATTGAAACGAGGAACATAAATTTCTTTTTCAAATATATTTAAGTCTTAAGGGGGTAGTAATGTAACAAATTGCAAGTTTTCAAAATTCTAGTTACATGTGGTCGCATCAAAATTCTGTCACAGTAATTTCCGTTTTAAGGTAACGCTTACCTCAACAATATTTGTTCGTCTACGGAGACTGAGAAGGCCGCAGCGGCCAGGTAGCTCATTCTCAGTCCGTCGGTTGCAGAAACCGGTAGTTAGATTTTAATATCACCTTTATTGTATCTTGATATATTATTCTAAATTCGTACTTTAATATTCCTTTTAATAAATCTTATTTTTAATTAACGTCGTCGCCTTCTAATTTCTATTAACCCGTTTCCGTTTAAATACTAGTGCTCAATAAAGTGATCCAGCCTGACGGCGTAGTAGCAGCGGACCGCAGGTAAGTATACATTTTTTAACCGATAAAACGTTGCTGCCGCTGCCATCAGCAGCGCTTGTTACACAATAAACTAACGCTACTCTTAAACTAAGGTTCAGATTAAAAGACAATTAATCCAAATTTATTTAAATATAACAATCGCTATACAGCTGTTCCAAACAAAAATAAAATAATACAACAAATAAATTGAGTTTCGCTTATCTGAAACACGCGAGGCTGTGATCTCTCGTCGTCAGCTAGACTTGTGGAGAGATGAAGCACACCAGACGAAAGAGAAAAGAAGAGTCCCTTTTTGTATTGGTTCGCAAACTTGGCTGCTCCAATCTATTCGATATTGGGATCGCATAATCGATCACTCCAAAAATCCAATGATTTTCCACAAAACCCAATACTTCAAAACCAATAAATAAATTGAAAGTAGAAAGCCTGAAATGAAAAGAACTATTACTATTACAAATTTGGCGAACGAATAACAAAACCTATACTTATGATGTTAGGCGGCTTACGATGTAAGCTGTATTTTGTGGTCAAATTCGGTCAAACCGTAGAATTTTATAATTTCTATGAAATAATCTTCGAAGATAACGCAACCAAATCTACCCAAATTAGACAACAAACTCTAATTACTTAATTAAGAAACACTTCTCACAAAATTCACAATGCATTTTACCTCTCGCCACACCCTGTAAGGAATGTATAGGAATCATGATAAAAATTGGGTAGTGAGTTTTTAGTGGATAAGCACGTTTTAGGATCCCTAGAATAAGATTTTAATAGTTCCGCTATGATGTGTGTGTATGTGTGTGTCTGTCTGTCTGTCTGTTTGCCAGTCTGTGTGTCTGCCTGTCTGTCAGTCTGTGTGGATCTCTGGAGATACGGTTTATCAAAAAAACTAAACTGATAATTTTGATATTTTGATATATAATATATATATATATATATATATATATATATATATATATATATATATATATATATATATATATATATATATATATTAGGGTGGGTCGAAAAAAATAGATTTCGTTCTCTAGGGTCTAAAATGAAAGAGTTCCATCTAAAAAGTTGTGGAGATGTGCTGAAACATTTTTCTGATGAATACCCAGGCAGCACCAAGCACCTCAAAACGCCGTTTTTTGCACTTTTTTTAGATTCTGGCCAATAACTTCTTTCAATTTGCTTCAAATTGGCCGAATTTTTTTTCTGGTATTCCCAGATCAATACCGAATAAGTCAATATAACCGAAATTGGGGTTTACCTTTTCCTAAAGGCGAAGAAAAAATCCTCAAAGTATCCAAAAATCGGGTTTTTCAGGTATTTTGTTATTCCGTCCGTACTTTTGTTTCTGTGTACATCCAAAACATCAGATTCATTCATTGTATGATCTAAAGAATAGTATCAGATCATATAAATGTGAAGATAGATGGTAGCATCTAGTTAAATCCAATATTTATAGCCTATTTAATGTTGATATAAATATTTCTAAATGTGGTTCGTATATTTGATTTAAAATAGTTCAAATGAAATAAAATTAGGAATTTCCAATCTACAATATTATTTTTCTAAACGGGAATTGTTTTATTTTCGATATGTTGAATTTAAAATTTAAGAAAGTCGAATTTTCTTTCTATTATATTTCATTTGTTCGACACCAATAGCAGCAAACCCAATTTTTGGGTACTTTGAGGATTTTTTCTTCGCCTTTAGGAAATGGTAAACCCCAATATCTGTTATATTGACTTATTCGGTATTGATCTAGGAATACCAGAAAAAAAATTCAGCCAATTTGAAGAAAATTGAAAAAAGTTATTGGCCAGAATCTAAAAAAAGTGCAAAAAACGGCGTTTTGAGGTGCTCGGTGCTGCCTGGGTATTCATCAGAAAAATGTTTCAATACAACTCCACAACTTTTTGGATGGAACTCTTTCATTTTAGACCCTAGAGAACGAAATCTATTTTTTTCGACCCACCCTAATATATATATATATATATATATATATATATATATATATATATATATATATATATATATCCCCTTTGGAAGAGCTGATTAGTTTTTGTGATAATTGTTACGTACCAATTTCGTATCCCATTCTTTTTTTTTTTTTTCATATCCTTTAGATCCTTTCTCATTAATTTATTTGTTTCCTCTTGTTTGTTAACCTAAAAATTGTGAAGTTAAAAATTTAAACGTTGTAATCTAATAAGTTTTTATTTTATACTTACCTGTGATGAGTTAAAATAGTTAACTTCAATTTATTACCGTACTTTAGTTGCAATATATTAGAATTATTTCACTTTTATCGTTCAAGGACTTATTTGTTTATATTTTGTTGAAACTTTCAGAATTTGTTAAATGCGCAAGCGTAGTTAGTGTATAAAGGTACATTACTTCAATGTAAGAAAAATTATGTAGTACGCGATTTGCAGTACGAAAAATTTATAATTTATTTTTGTTGCCATTACATCTCTCCTTTATTTATTTTTTTGAATCCTCAGGTTAACTAAAGTTTCATGGCACCAGTTTATTTAGGTACTTAATATTCTCGCATGTAAGCCGAAATATGAACCAAGTTCGGATTTTGATTTCAGTTCTATCTATTTTTTGCAAGCTACAAGTTTCAAATCCTTAACTCAGTAACGTAATAGCTATTAACATTCCTGAGTATTATAACAGCCGCAGATGTTAGTTTGAAATCCGAGCTGGTAGAGCGAGGATTTTAAGACATCTAAGTTATGACTCATAACATCCGTGGTTTATTCAATAGTTAACCAGTTTCAGAATATGAAAAAGTTAATTTCATTAATAAATATTATTTTTTGAAATTCTTTTATGAATAATGTCTGTCATAATTGTAGCAGGTGATCAAGTAAGTCTGTTTGTTTTTATTCAACACCATTTTTTTACATAAACGTCAAATGTATTCATAATGGCTGGATAAAAAGTGGATTTTGGCGATGCTGAATTGCCTGAAAATATTTGGAACGCAGCAGGTGAAGCTCTAAGCAACTTAATTCCTTGTGTATTAATAAATAGCGTTATATTATCATTGTTTTATTTTTATTTTCTTGACTGTTTTGATAATTCAGTATTGTAATATTACAGTTCAGCATAGTTATGATATACTTACCTTACCTACTTTTGTGCATGTAAACATACATACATACACTATTTTAGCACAATTATTGTCAAAAAGAAAACTGACTGTCAAATTTTTTTTAATAATTAATGAGACTTGTGAAAGGTTTCTACGAAATAATATTAATACTTTTTCAAGTGCATGCTCAGTGTAATGTGTGCTCAGATATTATTTTTCAAAAGTTAATTTAAATTAAATTTACTTGTTAAGCAGAAGGTGAGAGTTGGGTGACGAAACTTCTGGTCTGGTGTATCAAGAATGTTTACTGGTATGTTAGAAATGAACATGTATGTATACTAATCCTTATTTTGCTAACCTTGACTCACTTTTTCCTTATGTCGCTCCTTATAAACAGGGTATTATTAAAATATATCACCTACAAAGGGAAATTTTAAAAGCACATAATTAAAAGTTTTGATGATACTTATTAAATTAATTATTATATTAATGAGAGAAATTGTCACATGTAATATAAAAACCTGTACCGGCCCTTAAAACCCAATTACTTCTACAAAAACGTTATACAAAGTAAAACCACAAGAATGAGAAGAGTGGAAGCTGTAAGTACTTTAAGATTAATACATTATGTCGACAACTCTAAATCTATCGAATATAGTGCCTGTATAATAATCTGGTAGAAAACAAAATTTGGAAATAATCACGAAAGATAGACAAGCGATATTGTAAAAAGCCAATATGGGAAATATCTTACCTACAGATTGACAAGATACCGGTGATGTAATCCATATTGAAATATGACCACATATATTTTAGTTTATTGAAATTAATATAATACAAACTGCAAGAAACAAAATTATTAATTCCTAAATGATTATTGTCCTTAAATGTTATCAGTAGAGACCGGATTTCAGGCAAATTGCCTATGTTGTATTTTAGAAGGTACATTTATCTTTAGTATAGTTGTATATAAATTGTTTCATTTAAACCCTATTTTATTTTGCCTGTTTCGACACATTTTAAAAAACTTGCTTATTTGAAGGTATATTTAGCTATATGAAATTATATATTGCCTATTTGAAATTATGTTTGGTTATTTAGTGCCTTTTACCTTTTTTTATTTTAAAATAAAAATTTTATCAAAACATTCTTTAGTCATAAATAATAAATTTATCAGTTTTGTGAAATATTAATTTTAAAATTTGAACCACATTTTGCCGCGTTGTTATCTATTTTATTTGAAATTGGTTCTGTTTAAGTGTTTGTGTTGCCAGTTGTCACTTTACTTGCTAGGTTAGGTAAAGGTTGAATATAAAAGAAAAACACCTAAACAAAAAAAATCGTTCGCATACATAGAATATAAAACAATGGAGTAAAGAAATTTCAGTACTATAAACCGATGGGAATGTAATCTTTTGTAAAGTTTATAACAAACCTGCAAGTAAATTAAAATATGTAAATAGCACACGTTTGTGTATATTATTGTTAATGTTTCATTGTATCATTTTACGATACTTTTTATGCCGCCTAACACCGGCATTTGTTGCTTATTCTTGATCAATTTTAATTCATAGGTCTATTCATATTTGAATACTATTTGAAAATTTAAATTCCTATTTTAAAATATAAATGCTTATTTTGATATATGGATATCTATAGTTGCCTATTTCTGAAATAATAAGTGCCTATTTAACTGCCTATTTGAAGGTTTTCAAGTGCCTAAAATCCGATCTTTAGTTATCGGCAATGGAATTTATAAGAAATGCTTATTATGTAATTAAATTTATAATTAGCAATTCTTCTGAATATCTTTTGAATTCCTTATGTATAAATACTCTGTGACATCTGTTAAGGTAGCAATGGTAGTACAAACGGTAATACCAGACGATACTGATACAATAATACCAAATTTGTACTACGATACTATTAATTGCAACATGTCTTTCTATTAAAATCAACTTGAATGGAGATTTCTAGGCTGTTCCTTTAATCTGGGTTTAATAACTGTAGTTGAGACCAATCCCAGCATTTTAAACGGCGAAGTCTTACCTATTTCTCTCTATTTGTCTCATTTATTCGCGTATTTTCCACAGAAATTATTTTTCCTATATTTATTTTTGTAAACTTTTTAATATAATTCCAGTAACCTATTTTGCGGAAGATAATCAGTATTCGTGAATTGATGATGCATCGTCAAGTATATATATATATATATATATATATATATATATATATATATATATATATATATATATATATATATATATATATATATTATATTAGGGTGGGTCGAAAAAAAATAGATTTCGTTCTCTAGGGTCTAAAATGAAAGAGTTCCATCCAAAAAGTTGTGGAGTTGTGTTGAAACATTTTTCTGATGAATTTGAGGATTTTTTCTTCGCCTTTAGGAAAGGGTAAACCCTAATGTCTGTTATATTGACTTATTCGGTATTGATCTGGGAATACCAGAAAAAAAATTCAGCCAATTTGAGGCAAATTGAAAAAAGTTATTGGCCAGAATCTAAAAAAAGTGCAAAAAACGGCGTTTTGAGGTGCTCGGTGCTGCCTGGGTATTCATCAGAAAAATGTTTCAACACAACTCCACAACTTTTTGGATGGAACTCTTTCATTTTAGACCCTAGAGAACGAAATTTATTTTTTTCGACCCACCCTAATATATATATATATATATATATATATATATATATATATATATATATATATATATATATATATATATATATATATATATATATACAGGGTGTTCATTTTTAAGTGGCTACCATTGCGATCTCGAGAACTAGAAGAGATACGAAGTTGGTTAAATTAGCAAAGAATCTCTATTTCACATAGGTATTGCAATGATAAACTGAAAAAAGAAATTCAACCAGTGGTTCTCAAAATATGGATACCAACTTTTCTATTTTAAATAGAAACATATATTTTTTATTTGTGCATTCAATAGAGCTCTTTATTTTGAATCCAACGATATAAAATTTTCATACTCTTACATAACAAAATTTTCGAAAAAAAAATTAATAAAATTTTGAACTAATTTTTCCTAAATATGATATTAATTAGAGTGCCATGAATAAAAAAAGTGAATTAATCCATTTTTAGGTATTAAAAATGATATGAAGAACAATTTCTCATTTAACAGAAGTAGCAATAAACAAAATATTCACTTTTTTCATTCATGGCACTCTAATATCATATTTAGGAAAAATTAATTCAAAATATTAATTATTTTTTTCGAAAATTTTGTTATGTAAGGGTATGAAAACTTTATATCGTTGGATTCAGAATAACGAGCTCTATTGAACGAGCAAATAAAAAATATATGTTTCTATTTACAATAGAAAAGTTGGTGTCCATATTTTGAGAACCACTGGTTGAATTTCTTTTTTCAGTTTATCATTGAAATACCTATGTGAAATAGAGATTCTTTGCTAATTTAACCAACTTCGTATCTCTTCTAGTTCTCGAGATCGCAATGGTAGCCACTTAAAAATGAACACACTGTATACCGAGTGGAACATCATACCTGTGTACATAGGCGATTAACATGAAAACACCGTTTTTTTTCGTGCGCATTGCTCCCTAAATTATTTTAGGCAAAAATGCTTCAAGTACATGTTGCACAGCATAAAATTCTGCATCTAAATCAATAAATAAAATTACTTTTACTTGCTTTGTAACGACAGAAATTGAATATGAAAACATGGAAAATAGCAAATAGCCATAGAATTGAAACAAAAATAAATAAATGCTTCTCGTTTTTCTGTCTATTTGATATTTTACCCGTCAATTTAATCATTCATCTGTCAAATGTCAAGCACTTATTTATTTTTGTTTCAATTCCATGGCTATTTGATATTTTCAATGTAATTTTCCATGTTTTCATATTTAATTTCTGTCGTTACAAAGCAAGTAAAAGTAATTCTGTTTATTGATTTAGATACAGAATTTCATGCTGTATAATATGTATTTGAAGCATTTTTGCCTAATATAATTTGGGGAGCAATGCGCACGGAAAAACGGTTTTTTTCATGTTAATCGCCTATGTACACAGGTATGATGTTCCACCCGGTATATACAGGGTGTTCATTTTAAGTGGTACACTATTGCTATTTCGAGAACTATAAGAGCTACGACGTCGGTTAAATTAGCAAACAATTTCTATATTATAAGATAATTAAAATGAGCAAAGCAAGAATTTTTTTAGATCAGTGGTTCTCAAAATGCGGGGTGCAACTTTCTTATTTTAAATGGCAACCTACTTTTTTTATTTGCTTATTCGATTCAGTATTTTTTTCTGAATTCAATGATATTCACATATAATGACCAAATATTACAAAATATTTGAGAAAAATGCAAAATTAAAAATGTATCTTTTTATTTAAATTTGCATATACAAAGTTTGTCATGGAAGAAAACAAATAAATCAAACAAATTTTAATATTAGTTTTTTTTTAAATGTACCTCTGAATTTCTGTATTGTAACAACTAAATTAATAATTATTCTCATAAATATAGTTTTTTCAACTATTTCTGCATTTGGTTTATTTGTTTTCTTCCATGGCAAACTTTGTATATGCATATTTAAATAAAAATGATACATTTTTAATTTTGCATTTTACTCAAATATATTGTATTATTTGGTCATTACTTGTGAATATCATTGAATTCAGAAAAAAATACTGAATCGAATAAGCAAATAAAAAATATAGGTTCCCATTTAAAATAAGAAAGTTGCATCACGCATTTTGAGAACCACTGGTCTAAAAAAATTTTTGTTTCGCTAATTTTAATTGTCTTATAATATAAAAATTGTTTGCTAATTTAACCGACCTCGTAGCTCTTATAGTTCTCGAAATAGCAATAGTGTACCACTTAAAATGAACACCCTGTATACAGGTGTAAATCAAAAAGCGGGCCATAGGTGTTTAACATGGGAAATCAGTTTTTCTGTGCGCAAAAGTTCCCAAATGGTTTTAGACGAAAATGGTTCAAATAAAAATTGTGGGGAATTTAATTCTGCATCTAAATCACTAATCAGATTTTATTTTACACTTCTTGTAATCTGTATAACCGATTTTAAAGTTTTATAAATATTGCTAGTGATATGTAATTGTTTGTAATTTTGTTTCAATTCCATGGCTATCACTACAAATGAGCAATATGTATAAAAATTTAAAGTTGATTTTACGGATTACATGACTTGTGAAATAAAATCTGATTAGTGATTTTGAACTATTTTCGTCGAAAACCATTTGGGAACTTTTCCGCACGGAATTACTGATTTCCCATGTTAAACGCCTATGGCCCGCTTTTTGATTTACACCCTATATATATATATATATATATATATATATATATATATATATATATATATATATATATATATATATATATATATATATACAGGATGAGTCATCGAAATGCCCGTCTTCGATATCTCCCTTGTCGTTAGAAATACGGCATATATTTATTAACAAAATTTATTCGACTACTAAAGGAGCATAACGTAAAATTATTTTCACATATGTGTGTAACGTAACGGCTAGACGAGAATTGTTTGTCTTTTTTTAAATGGAACACCCTATATATTTTTATATATTTTGAAGTGTATTTTATTCACCTATACGGACATATGAATTTTGTTTTAGTTTTCCGCGACGTTGTCAAGTTTTTCCGTTTTTTCTCTAAAAAAGGCCGAATACACGCATTGCTTTGTGAAGGCGTACTGAAGTTATTTTAATAGAAAAATTTAAGAATTTTTTTTTCTGTGCAACTGTAACTATACTCTATGTTCTGACATACTTTCTTTTAAATGTAATTATACAGGGTGTTCAATAAAGCGAATCAAACTTACTCCACTTCAAATGATTATAACTCGCCATTTTCAAGTGGAACACCCTATATTTTATTATTCTGTTGTGTGCCATTTTGTATTACCTTCAATTATTATTAAGGGTATCCTGTGCCTAAAACCAATAATTTCGGAGTTTTTTGCCATTTTTCACTAAATTAATTTATTGAATTAAAAATTAAATCTAGTATACCATGGATATGGTATTTTTCTAAATTTATTGTTTTGTTTTAATTTACAAAATACGGCGTTTTGAGGTGCTCGGTGCTGCCTGGGTATTCATCAGAAAAATGTTTCAACACAACTCCACAACTTTTTGGATGGAACTCTTTCATTTTAGACCCTAGAGAACGAAATTTATTTTTTTCGACCCACCCTAATATATATATATATATATATATATATATATATATATATATATATATATATATATATATATATATATATATAGATATATATCAACTGGGGTAAATATGAAACTTAAAAAATTTGAGGTAAATGTGAAACTCTTAGGTCTGCGAACCTTCTTCTATTGAAATTATTCATTTGACTTTTATAAGTTTAATAATCCAGTCTATAAAAATGATTTATTATTAGTTGGTAAAATTTGCTTATACAAATTTCAATTTACTTTGAAAAACTTTCTATGTATTTCATGTGATATTCAAAAATATGAAATAATCAATTCAAATTTACATTCATGAAATTTAATTATGCGATCAATTTTTTGTTTTTAATTATGCAGTTTTTTTTAATTTATATTTAATTAGCCGGGGTAAAATTGAAACGTTATTCTGGGTAAAAATGAAACAGGCTTTGGGGTAAAAATGGAACGAAATAATCAGATTTCATTTGGTTTGAACTTCTTTATACTATTTTCAGCGAGAGCTATCATCGTATTTACTCGTGTTCCTTGTTGTGCATGATTCTATTCGATATCGTCTTCAGTAAATTAAGAATAACGCCACGAAAATGTATAAAAAAATCTGATGTACCAGCACATAACCTCCCGCCCAATACTACTCTTAAACGGTACAAAATAGTATTTGATTATACAGAAACATACCTTTGTTCATTTTCTATTTATATTTGAGAAATTTAATATATATATATATATATATATATATATATATATATATATATATATATATATATATATATAATACAGGTATTATATAAATAGAATTTGTTAAAAAAACCACTATTAAAAATTTATAAAAAAGAGAACTCTTAAAGTATATATTTTTTTAAATTCAGAAACCTTACTTTTATTTATTAAATTGATTCGTTTTCGATGCACTTTTTTCGTTCTTTTCTTTTTTACCTCTATCTCTGAACTAGCATATATAGTATAGGAATTAAATGTAATTTTCATTTTTTCCCAGTGATGTTTCATTTTTACCCCAAAATCAGGTTAAATGTGAAACGCGATTTTTCTTAATTTTCATATTCAATTTCGCGTGAAAAAAATTGAAGTATCTATAGATCAAAGGATACAACAGGAACGCATCGATGTAGTACTTTGCTTGGTTGGTAATAGTAAAAAATATATGGCAGGAGTATCACATAATGTAACAAGTCTTAAGTTAGCACATTATAGTTCTTGCAATGATTAAGTAAGTAGGTCAGATAGTGTTTACTTGTGATACTTATTTTGCTGACTTAGGACTTGTACAAATATATATATATATATATATATATATATATATATATATATATATATATATATATAAGTGAATAATAATTCCTATCTCGTGCCTGCTGCCTGACTATTACTATAACGATAATGTTGACATTTCTAAATATGTCAAATTAAAGATACTGTTTTAAAAAGAGGTAAGTATTAACAATGTAAGATATTACAAAATTTTTGAATGAAACGTTTCTGATGAAGAAGGTTGTTACTGTAATGGGTATTGCGGGAACTTGCAATGACGAATTATGCAAGGTCACTTTAGATATCTTTTAATAATAACAAATGTTATTTGTTTCAGACTATTTATTTTACTTGAAAAAAATACAGAAACTAAAAACAGATTCATTCGTGTCGCGCACATACCAAAGATATAGTTAGAAGTTTGCTTCTGATCCTCAGTGATGCAGATCAGATAGCGCAAAAATTCAAACTTATCAATACTCCATCCAATTAAGTGCTGTATACATATACAAATTATATACTCAGTAAAAAAAAACTAGACTTAAATTATTTAAACTATTATAATCCTCAAATAAACAGAACAAAAAATTGGCTTTAAAGAAGAGAACAAATATTCACGGTTTTCTGATTCCCAATTCGTAGATGATTTTGTTGAACTGGTCTCGTGGAATCGGCTTGGTGAATACATCAGCGAGCTCCAGTTGAGAAAGCACGTAGCTGATGTCAATGATTCCCTCCTCTAAGTTCTCACGGATGTGATGGTATTTGATGTCCATATGCTTTGCCTTCTCATGAAAAACTGGGGTTTTCGCGAGACAAAGCGCTCCTTGATTGTCCATTTTCAAGTTGGTTGCTTTCTGGGCTGTTTCCCCAATGTCGACGAGAAGCTGACGAATTCAAACTGCTTTTTTGGTTGCATCAGAAGCTGCGACATACTCAGCTTCTGTAGTCGACAATGTAAGTAATTTTTGAACTCGACCAGGTAACTGATCTCCTTGATACAAGGAACACGTAACCTGACATAGAACGACGAGTGTTGAGGTCATTCCCAAAGTCTGAGTCAGAGTATCCCACGACTTAGGACATCTCTGAAGTCTTTCGATACTCAATGTCAAGGTTTTCGGTACCCTTCAGGTACTTCAAGATGCCCCGGTTTTAAGACCGTGATTTCTAATTCCTTCTTTAGCTTTCTAGTGCCACATCGTCAGACGATATGATGAACCCATCATCCACGTACTGAATGAGAATGATCGTCGAATTTGCATCGCTCCTCCGATAAACACATTTGTCTGCATCTCCTCGCTGAAATCATTAACTGATCATGAACTCGTTAAATTTATGGTTCCAACATCGGGACACCTGTTTCAGATCGTAGAGTGACTTTCGATATCTACACACCTCATCTTCGTTTATGTTTGCTCCCTCTGGTGGATCCATGTAAATCGTTTCCAGAAGATCTCCAGGGAGGAATGTTGTCCGGACGTCAAACTGTATGATTCTGTAATCGTTTCTCACCGCTGTTGCTAACAGGATTCTGATAGGGTCATACCTTGTAGTAGGAGCAAAAATTTCGTCGAAATCGACTCCATGTTCTTGAGAGAAACCTTTCGCACATAATGTAGCATTAAACCTCGGTTTAGCTGTATCTTTGACGGAGGAAACCCACCTGGATCCAATGACCTTCAACTTGTTGTCTCGCTTCACAAATCCCAAGTACAGTTCTTGTCCAGGGCACTAAGTTCCTCCACGATTGCTTTCGACCACGCATTCGATTCGCTGCTCTTCATAACTTAGGACTTTGACTCCTGAATCTCAGCAACGTACGCGGTATACCTCGCCGGACGCTTCAAGTCATTCGTTCTCTTGAAGTTGTAGGGCATGGGATCGTTGTCGATCACTGGATCGTCCACTGGAACTGCCTCCCCATTGTGATCTATTGGTAATTCCATCTCAAGATCTTCAGCATCGTGGACATCTCCTTCCGGTTCGTCTTCGACGCTGACACCTTCAGTTTGTTGCGAAGAGATTTGAATATTCTGGACCATGTTATTCTCTGCAGTGACTGTGGTTCGTTCATCAAAGATCACGTTCCTTGATATCTTTGCTTTCTTCGTGGTGGGATGAAACAACCCATAATTGTCTGAGTTTCCTTCGTATGCAACAAATATACGCTTACTAGCTTTATACTCAAGTTTGTTCCTTTGACCGTCCAGTACATGCATAAATGCTATATAACCGAACTTTTTTATGCGCGACAATGTTGGTTTCGTTTCTGTTAATATCTCAAACGGCGTCGTGGTTCTCTTCTCACTTGTGGGAGTCCGATTGAGAATGTATACCGCCGTATTGACTGCTTCATCCCAGAGATCTTTTTGTATATTCATCGCATGCATCATGGATCTGGCACTCTCCATGACCGTTTGTATTTTCTTTCTATGCAGCCATTTTGCTGCGGCGTATACGGCGATGTGCTTTCCAGGATGATGCCTTCCTTTTTTAAGTAATGAAGAAGATCTTTGTTGATGTACTCACCACCATTGTCACAGTGAAGTGTCTTGACTTTGTGACTGTGCTTCTTTTCCGCCATCTTGACGTAGTCCTTGAGTTGATCCAAAACATCAGACTTGTGCTTCAGAACACTGACTGTTATGTAGGATGTTGCACTGTCAACGAAGTATTTGGCCCCGCCTACAGATTCGGTTGCCATTGGTCCACATACGTCAGAGACGACTTGTTACCAGCTTCTTCTTTTCTAACTTCCTTGGACGGATGTGAAAACCTGTGTTGTTTACCAAACAAGCACGATATGCAAAGCAGGAACTCTTCATTTTTCAATTTTACGTCGGTTATCATCCCTTTCTTGACCATGTCTCAGAACTCGTACGTACAGCATTAACGTGTCAAAGTCTCTCATGCCATGATTTTAGGCAATTTTCACAAACCTGTTAAGCATGATGGGAAGTAGCTGTCCTGAACAGCATTCATTACATGTTGTTGTTGTCCAGAACTGCACTTGCAACCAGATTCGAGCCATCAAGGATCTCTGCCTGTTTGCTCCATTTAACAATAGAACAACTCTTTTTGGTCACGAGGGTTTCAGAAAAGAGATTTATTTTCAAGTCTGGAACAAATAGAACATTAGTGATAACTGATTTGTTCCACTTACCTTTCATTAGTTTTTCAATCTGCACATCTCCCTTTCCCATGACAGAAAGTGATTCGTTATTCCCAATAATGACCGTAGTTCCTCGATTAATTTCAGACAGACTTGAAAAATAGTCGATACGATATGATATGTGAGCAGATGCCCCACTATCTATGATCCAGAAATCTTCCATGTTGTCCATGTTTCCTGAAAGTTCCACGTTGAAGGCTGAAAACTCTCTATCTTGATCCGATGATCGATGCTTCGGCCTGCTCTTGCAGAATCGCGCGAAGTGGCCTCTTTTTCTACGAGAGTAGCAGACGGCAGATGACTTCGTATCGTGATGATGTTGGCTGTCTGACTTCAGATTCTCCGGTTTCTGCTTGCTCTGTCTGTTCGATGGCGGTGTGCTGTGCTTCGACGTCTTGTGCGATTTTCCTGACAGATGCTTCCCAGATGTAACTGCAAGTGCCGACTCAAATTGTTAGAGACAGACAAGTTAGCTTCTTCATCTATCAACCTCGCTGCCAGATTCGCTAACGTTTGTCTGTCATTGTTGACTGACAGCCACGCTTGTCGAAAATTACGAAATTTCAATGGCAAAGTGCTAATAATTTTTGTCATTATCGCTGCATCGCTAATCGTTTCGCCAATATCTTTCAACTTCTTGGCCATATTTTCAACGTTTGAAATGTGCTGGGCGATGCTTTTATTATCTTCCATACGATATTTGTGGAATCTTTCATGCGCTATCATCTTGTTGGACTCAGATTTTTGTAAATAAATGGAATCAAGCTTACCAATTATCTGATGAGATGACTCACAATTTTCTATTAAGGTAATCTGGGAATAATCCAAAGCTCACGTCAGGATAAACATTGCAGCCGCGTCGTTTTTTATTCAGGCTTTCTGTGGATTCCCATCTTCTGATGGCTTGACCTCAGTGTCGTGTGCAATTTCGTACATACCATTTTCTCGAAGCGCACAGTTCATTTGAAACCGCCATTGATTATATTTGTTTCCGCCAAACATGTTCAGGCCGGTGAGATCCAACCTTTCTGCCATCACTACTTCTCAGTGATTCTTTTGAAGAACAAAAATCGTTGCATCGACTTACAAGACACACTTGTTTCTAATGGATCAGACTGAAATAATTCAAGTTCGTTCGTAAACCGTTCTCAAATCATAACAAACGTGATTCCAAGTGCAAGCGGGCAAACACACAGGGCAATTTTTCAGGCTATGTTCTTTGCGATTTGTAATCCAACTACTAAAATTCAATCAGCC
This sequence comes from Poecilus cupreus, assembly GCA_963942605.1. Classification (NCBI taxonomy): domain Eukaryota; kingdom Metazoa; phylum Arthropoda; class Insecta; order Coleoptera; family Carabidae; genus Poecilus; species Poecilus cupreus. The sequence goes on from OZ012727.1 coordinate 20,548,482, forward strand.
ACTTTTCGTTGTGATATTTGCTATCACTTGTGTTCTGGGTCCATAACCTTTTAATAATAACATATATTATCTGTATCAGATTATTAATTTTACTTGAAAAATATACAAAAACTAAACAACAAATTCATTCGTGTTGGCTTCTGATCCTCAGTGATGCAGATGAGAAAGCGCGAAAATTCAAACTTATCAATAATGACATGGTAGTATAATTGTTATAAGATTACCAGATTAAAAAATCACAAACCAAGAAGTTTCATCATCCTAGACAATGGCAAAGAAATATTACACTGGCTGGAATTATATATAAAATATATGAGGCTGCAACCAAAACTTCAGATAATAAAAAAAAAAATTCTTAGATTTAAAGATGAGAAATGTGTCCCAACCGATTGGGAGAAAGATTTTTGCTGAAATTGCAATATTTTTAAATTTGGAGAACACAAAAAAAATACGGGGCACTCATTTCGCAAAACCTCGGTCGCACTTTTGGCTAACAGCGTCGACATTATTGGGTTGAAAAGACATGGCGTCTGGAAGTTGTCAACAATAGCCGAAAGTTATGTAGCACGAACAAAATTCAAGTGCCCAGAAAAATGTTTCGCAGAAATGAAAAAGCTTGTGCATATCATCAAGATGAGTCTATGGTGAATGTTTTAGTTACAGATGGCATACCCAATAATGTGCTTCTCTCGATGATCCTGATTTAACTAGGAAAATAAATAAAAATTCAATCTCAATCCTTACTGCTAATGATATAACTAATTGTCATTTTCACATTACCATGAATAAAAAAATGCTTATTTTTTTTATTCAGTTCTATATATTTGTAAAATTCTTGATAATAATGTGAAATTTAGCGTAACTAACAGGCATTATATTATATTTACTTACCATCCACCACGAACGGTAAAAATTTCACTAACCCTCCACCGTGGACGGTAAGAAAATAATGTAATCATGCAAACCAATTGTGCAATAAAAGTTCCACTTACTGTGTTTAAATTTTGATATTAATGGGTAACTTACAGTACAGGGTAAAGGTATTGCAAAAAATTATTTGGACAGAAAGTTAATGACTAGTAGAATATTGTTTATGTATATATGAATTTTTTCTCTTTGTACAAATATTTCACAAAGCATAAATTTACTAGTTCTTTTATGTACCATTTACTATTATTTTCCTTTATTCCAATATATATTCGTGTGGGTAAAACCTGTAATCTAAAGTAAATGTAAAAGCCTAGTTTTTCGTCAACTTTAAAACAAATACATTTATCTATTTTATTATAATTTTAATGATGTAAATTTGTTTACTTTTCTAATAATATATTATGTGAAATAATTAAATACTAATTTTAGTTTATTCGGCGATAAAATTTTATAAAAACAAATCATTAATAGGTCACTTAATAGTTATAGTATCATATAGTATAACTAAATTAGATAGCTGCATACAAAAGATGTCTTGCATTTAAATTCTACTTAAAAATTAAAATGAAATAATGATATTGTAACAATTATTATGGGGTGAATTAGGTAAGTTTAAAATAAAATAATATTTATGTAATTAACAATAACAAAACAATCTTTTCATTTTAATGAAACTATTTAGGTTGCCTTTTTTAATTAATTGGCAAATTACCGCTTCTTATCGAGTTGGCAAACTTATTCTAGAATTATCTTTTTGTTTACATAATAGTGGTTTAATTTGATTTCATTGAAAAAGCAGCAACAATTTATTCGTAAGATATAGTATGATGTAACTTATTTTTATTAGGTTACGCCTATGAGCTTAATAAACAGTCGTCTGCGACAAATGAACTGGGGTGGTTACAATCCAAGGAACAGAACAAAATTTCGAATTGTTCTTGGATTTTTGGTTTGGTTCATAACATTATTGACTTGGCTTTTCGAGGGCATTTATTTAATCACAAATACATATACTGATTTTGGACCTTTTATGTTCGACCTCGTTGTCTTCGTGGGATTCTTGCAAGTAAGTCAACAAGCTCACTTTTATAATTTATTTTGATACGTTTTAACTTTGTATTGATTACATATAGCTTCATAGTACCGAATAGGTCTCAGTTCGTTTACCTATTCTGTTCTATTCTAACAAAAATAATATAAAAAAACAAAAATATAAAGTGGATATAATGGCGATACAAGAAACAAGATGGCCAAATAGTGGAATATGTACTAGTACAGAGACATGCAGATACCATAGTGTTGCAAGTAATGGAGAAGCAGGTGTAGCTTTTCTTGTAAGGAACTCTGCTATGAACAATGTGATTGGATTTGCACCAATCAATGAACGAATTTGCACGATAAAAATAAAAGCTAAATTCTATAATAACGTCCACGCACCGACAGAAGACAAAGATGACGTGATCAAGGAAAATGGTATGGAAAATTTTAACAAACCATCAATAACATATCGCGGCATGATATGAGAATAATTATAGGAGACATGAAAACTCAAATAGGAAAAGAGGAAATGTATCGACCAACAATATGTAAACACAGTCTACTTGAACAAACAAGCAACAATAGTGTAAGAATAGTTGAATTTGCATCAGCAAATACTATGAGTGTTTGTAGTACTTTCTTTTTATACAGAGACATACATAAAGGGACATGGAAGTTACCTGATGCAGGTATGTAAATCAAATAGACCATGTTGTTGTGGATAAGAAACACGCATCAGCTATAACATATGCAAAATCCTATAGAGGAGCGGATCTAGATACCGACCACTATCTAGTAATAACAAGCATTAGGCAAAAAACAAATTTGAATCAGCCATGAAAAGTAGAAGCTGTACCACAATGGGACGTCGAGAAATTAAATGATATAAATATCAAAGGAGAATTTAAAAATAAACTTAATGGCGACTTGAAGTCGAGAGCTGTTAGTGAGATCTTAACAACACAAGAAAACTGGAATATAGTAAAGGAAACAATAACAAAATATTCTGATGAATTTCTGAGCAAGAATACAATAAAATGAAGAGTGTGGTTCGATGAAGAATGTAATAGGGCAATAGAGAGCAGAAACAACGTACAAAACAGCTAGAAGGCTAGCTTTCAAAACAATAAGGAAGAAAAATCGTGAGTTCCAACAAGAAAAACTAGAAAATATCATGGAATACCACAATGAGAAGAGTGTCCGGGAATACTATAATGAAATGCGGAAAACAAGGTACAGGCAAAATAAAACAACTCTAATCAAGGATAAGGATAATAATATATTAACAGATAGACAAAAGATCGCAAATAGGTGGAGGGAGCATTTTATAGATTTCCGGCCGAAATATATAAACAAGCAGGCGACGAACTTACAGACTTACTATGTAGAATTATAGACAAAGTTTGGAAAGAAGAAGAAATGCCAATAGAATGGACGGAAACTTATGTATGTAAATATCTTAATGTAAAAATGTCAAATGTACGCGGAAGAAGCCATTGGTGATTATCAAGGTGGCTTCATGAAAGGTAAAGCCATAATGGATAATATATTTCTGTCAAACCATACTACTGAAAAATGTTGGGAACATAACATACCTCTATACTGCACCTTTATTGATTTTGAAACGGCCTATGATAGTGTTAATAGAAATAAACTCTAGGAAGCTTTGGAAGAATTAGGAATACCAGTTGAAATAATTAGTCTTATTATAATGTCAAATAATAATCAAAACAACATGGTACGAATTCAAGGTACTCGATCCCAATCCTTCTCGACAAACTCTGGTTTGAAACAAGGGTACTCCTTAGCCCCGACTTTATTTAATTTAGTCCTAGAGAAAGTGGTAAGGGAAGCCAACATGAACACAGCGGGTACTGTGTTTTTTAAATCGCATCTGATACTAGCTTATGCAGATGATGTGGTAATTATGAGCAGAAGTAAAAAGGATCTTAAAGAAGTCACACTAATGTTTAAGAAAGCGGCAGAGTATATGGGACTCATATTAACGCTGAGAAAACAAAAGCAATGGAGATAACCCGACAGGGTGGGCGACTAGGACCAAGCCTTAATCTAGATGACCTAAATAAAGAAGTGGTAGATCAATTTGAATATCTTGGTGTAATCATATATATATATATATATATATATATATATATATATATATATATATATATATATATATATATATATATGGGAAATAAAAGTTACTTTGCCTTACAACACCTAATTAAAGCATGCTCTCTCTCCAAATCTATAAAAATTAACATCTACAAGACCCTCATCAGACCAATGGTATTATATGGAGCGGAAGTCTGGCATAAATTCGGCGAAATAACTTAAAATGGCATTTTTATTTCAAAAACCATTATATTTCGGGCCCCACTTCGGTTCTTCATCAGGGATCTATAAATACAAAACATATGGTTAATACAAAAATGAGAATTTGTACAAACGTTACTACATACAGAAAAGTAATGTCTAAGAAAATAAAATATTACAAAAATATACGCTGGAATATTATATATAAATCAAACTTGTTGATGAGAAATCTTTATATCGTGATAATTCTTGTTTCAATTCCGCATTTATGATAAAAATACAAAAATTTTTATCTATGGCTATGATTTTCAAAACAAATATTTTACCGAAGGCATAAGTCTAAATTTTCGGGTAAATAACTCGAACACGTGAAGGTAAAATAGAAATATTTTTTTAGTTTGGTTATATTCAGTTTTATCGGTTTTATCACTGTTAGAGTAAATCTGATTTATATTTCCTTTAACACTCATTATTTTAAATAAAGTGCAGAGAATATCGAAGTGCGATGCGAAGCGACCTATATTTAACTAAATAATAGAAGCAAGGGCAGACGCCAACGCCACTCTTGGAAGTTTGTATTGGATAAAACGATGTAGAAAGGGGACTACCCTAAAATGTCAAGAATAAAGAAATATCAAATATTCTTGAAAAAAGACAAGAAATACGCCAAGACACGAAATATTTAATTTCAAGTCTTGAAAATCAAGGCCAGGACAAGAAATGATCATCAAGACAATATTTCTTGTCTTGATGAAACACTAGTGCTACACCGTATTAAGTTTGATTCCTGATGAGTAGCCACATATATGTGATCCCTCAGATTTCGATTATTTTTTTCAGTTTTGTATTAATTTAAATATTTACAGACAATTTTACAATTATTTTGTGGTTTCTTCCTCCTACATTCGAAAGAAACGACTTACCTGAGAGTCTGTATAAATTAAATGAAAATTAGCACTCAAATACACTAACTTTTCTATTCTTTATGTCGATATGTCATCGGTTCGGTTTAGTCCATGAATTAAACATAGATATATGAATAGTATAATATTGATTTTAAATGAAATTATGAAAATGAACCTAAATAAACAAGACATGATACCTTCTTTTTGCTTATGTTTTTTACATAAATAAACAAAATTAAATAAGTACATAAAATTTAGTTTTTTATTTAAATTTCAGATGGTAATGAAAATATGGACCTTATTTGCAAAACATCGATCTTTACTCAAATTAATCAATTTAACAGAGTATAAATTCTGGTCTTTGGATGCTCTTCCACAGTCTGAACGCCCAGATATCCAAAACATCTACAATATTACTAAACTAGCTGTCAACTTTTATGAAACAAGTCTTATTATATGTTCAATTGGCCATTTAATCACGGCATATTTTCGAGGGAATGAGAACTTGTTTAATAATGTCTGGCTACCAAAAAGCTTTAAAGAGTTGAATAGGTGGGTCTTAGAAATAATAGTATATATTGTGTTGAACGACGAGCGAGTCGGAGAATTACATGCGAAGCAACCAAAGTCACATTTACTCCAAATAACACATTTCTTGCTTTTAACATAATTTTTCCTTCAAACATAGAAAGTAGAATTATATATCATCAAAAAATACCCAAAACTTCAAAAAATATTCTGTCTTATGTAGCATTTCTAGTTGTAGAATATGCTGTTTTATTATTATTGTTTATTTGTTTTATTTTTAACTGTCAAATTATTGAATTACAACTGTTTTTCATAATATTTTAGTTTATCCGCCGTTGGAGTAGAATACACTTTACTGGCGGCGCGCGGCTACAACAAAACTTCTGCTTGTTGAAAAAAAAAATACATAACAACATAATTTTATGGCGTTTGAAGAAAAAAATATGAGTACAGATTAACTAAAGGGTTTAAGCAGTGGAATTAAGGTGAACTAAATTTTAGATTTACAAAAAATAGCTCCGTGGTAATGCTTCGGACTTTGGATCATAAGATCCTCGGTTCAAGCCTCACAGTCGAACCGGTCACAGTCGACATATTTTCGATATAAATTGTTGAAGTATGTTGCAGAGACAAGAAAACGCAGTACAGTTTAATTATATATTGAGAACAATTTTGATGATTACAAATACAAAAGATGACATATCATAAACATTGTCTGTTAATAATCTTTATTGAAATTACACTCTAAATTGTTTTTGGTCACAGGTAACTATCTTATATTCGTAAGTCGTCAATTACCAACACTTCCCCTTGACGAAACGAATTTTGTAGTAGAAAAATTATGTAGTCCCATATTATCTAAACAACACCAATGTTTAGGAGCAGACAGTCCTTTAGTCAAAACATCGGCCGTCATATTCTCCGATGAAATATGTTTGATTTCAAAAAATTTCTCATTCAGAGCATCTCTAATAAAATGATGTCGTAGGTCAATATGCTTGGTTCTTGCGTAGAATTTATTATTTTCGACCATTTGTAGAGCACCCCGATTATCGCTATACAAGGTTACTTCAGCTAGGTGGATGAGTCCAAGTTCAAAAAGTAAATTCCGTATAGAAAATACTTCTTTCGCTGCTTCTCCGAGGGCCATGTACTCAGCTTCATTTGTAGACAAAGCCACAGTTCGCTGTTTTCTCGAATCCCAGTTGATTGGTCCTCCATTCCAAATTATATAATAACCTGTAAATGATCGTCGGTCGTCCAGGCTGCCGCCCCAATCTGCATCTACGTAAGCTGTAACAGATTTTTGATTAGATTCATACGTTAACCCTATGTCTATAGTTCCTTTGAGATAACGTAGAATTCGTTTAGCTGCTAACCAATGCGATCTGTTGTAACAATGATTGAATTGGGTTAATTTACTTATAGCATATCTGGTCGAGTTGTAACAGCTAGATAAGTAAGAGCACCAATTAGCTCACGATATGGTAGTTTCATTTCTTCTTTGCAAATTAGCTTCTCTGGTTTCATTATCTTGACATTCGGATCCAAAGGAGTTTTAAATGTATTTGCATCTTTCATTCCAAATCTTTCTAGAATATCTGCAATATAGTTAGATTGCTTCATCGTAAATTTTCCATCCTTTCTGGAAAACTCAATTCCTAAACAATAACCAATTTCTCCGAGGTCTTTCATTTCAAAAACTTCAGATAATCTTCTGCTTACTGTTTTTATCATCTTTTCGTCTGAAGAAGCAACAATAATGTCATCTACATAGGTTGCTATTAAAGTCTTTGCTTCCCCTTGACCAAATTGGTATATGCATGGATCTGATTTACACGATTTAGCACCCAATTCTTTTAATGTTCTGTTCAGTTTAGCATACCAACTTCGATCGGCTTGTCGAAGTCCATATAATGCCTTCTTTAATTTGCATACCTTATTCTTGCCATTTAGTTCAAACAGCATGTCCTTAGCCTTTTTTATTATTACAGGATCTTCAACAGTTGTTACGATTCTATCCAGAATTTCTCGTAATTTTTTGGTGGTTCCATAAAAATAGTTTCTTGTAACTCACCGTTTAGATAGGCAGTGGCTACGTCAAGTTGATGTACTTTCATATTAAATCGAGCAGCCAATGATATTATCATTCTGATTGAGCTTATTCGAGCAACCGGAGCGAAAGTTTGATTAAAATGGATTCCGAGCTTCTGCGAGAATCCCTGCGCAACTAATCTCGCTTTTCTTCGCAGTAATGTACCATCTTGTTTATATTTATTGCGCAATATCATTCGACAACCAATGACATCGTGTTTTTGCGGTCGGCTGACAACATTCCATGTATCATTTTTAATTATTGATACCATTTCTGACATCATGGCGTCCAACCATTCTTCTTTATCCGGTCCGGACATGGCATTCTTCATGGATATTTCAGATAGGAATAAGTTTTCTTCAACATCCGTTGCAGAACTTACTACATCAGGTACCAAATTATATTGTTTTCTCGGTCTTCCTCTTCCTCGTCTGAAAGCTTCTTCCTCTTGTAGACCTTCCTCATTGTCTGCTTGATTTTCGTCATCTTCAATGTTATTATTTTCCATAATTTGTTCATTTGATGACATTTCAACTTCAATGAATTGTGGATATAAATCTGTAGCTTGTTTTTCGATGATAGTATCTTGACTTTCTTGTGAATTATTCTTCAATTTAGGAAATTTAACGTCTCTTGAAATTTCTATTTTCCTTTTCACTGTCAACCAAATTCTGTATCCCTTCGTTACATCGGAATAACCCAGAAAAATTCCATCGTTACCTCGTTGTTCGAATTTTCCTTTGTTAGGTGTTTTATCTAAGCAAATTACCTTCGTTCCGAACTCACGTAAATGTTTCAAGTTTGGAATCATGTTATTCCAAATTTCGTAGGGTGTTTTGCCATCCAGTGGTTTAGTAGGACATCTGTTCTTTATATAACAGGCAGTATTGATAGCTTCTGCCCAGAAAGATTCACTCAGGTTTGCCTGAATTAATAAACATCTTGCAGTTTCTTGAAGTGATCGATTTTTGCGTTCAGAAACACCATTCTGTTCTGGAGTATAAGCAACTGATAATCGCCTAACAATTCCACGGTCTTTGAGAAATTTTTCAAAGGCGTTGCTTGTATATTCACCTCCATTATCACTCTGCAGGCATTTCACTTTCTTCCCCTTCTGATTTTCCACTTTATTTACAAAATCTTTCAAGCATTCCAGGACTTCATTCTTGGATCGAATAAATCTAACTTCTGTCCATCTAGATGCGTCGTCAGTGAATGTGACGAAATATCTTGCCTTGCCTAGAGATTCAGTGCGTATGGGGCTACACACATCTGAATGAATAAGATATAGGAGCTCGCTTCTTCTCTCGGATTTCTTAGGGTATGAAGTTTGAGTTATCTTTGCCTTTGAACACACACTGCAATCAAAGATATCATTAATATCATTTAAATCAAAACCCTCAATGTTGCCGTTTTTGTAGGCTTCAGTGAGATCTTTAACGTTGAGATGTCCGAGTTTTCGATGCTAAATTTATAGTTGACTTGTTCTTTGATCATGACTAGAATCGTTTGATATTATTTGAGCTGCATGTATACTTGAATTCACATAATATAAGTCATTATGTCTTTCAGCAACAAGTTTTATATTACCGGCACCATCAAGTACTAGAGCATTGTCTTTCTTAAAAACAATTTCATGTCCTTTATCTGTTATTTTTGCAATCGACAGTAAGTTTGTACGTATATCGGGTACATGAAGAGTATTTTTCAAGTGTATCACTTTTTCTTCACCAGAAACTTTCGTTTTAAATTGTACTGTTCCTTTTGCAGTTACATCAACCGAACAGTTAGTCGCTAAATTCAATTTACATCGCGCATGTTTCTCAATATCAGCAAAGTCGCTTAAATTTTTACATACATGAGAAGTAGCGCCACTATCGAGACACCATTGATTGTTAGTATTCGAGCCGATACTAAAAACGTTTTGTTCTTCTGTTAATTTCGCGGATTCTTTACTTCTGTCGGTTCTACAGTATTTCGCCTTGTGTCCAACCTTTTTGCATTTGAAACATCGAAATACGGGTTTTTCTTCATTTGTGGATCTCGAAGTATTATTTATTTTCTTTTTATATTTCGAAAACTGCTTACTTATGACCATAGCTTTAGATTCTTCACTGTTATCACGCGTTTCATTGTTCCGCGTATCGCTCTCTTCAATTATCTTTATACGTAGTGTATTTGGATCAGGTAAATTATCCTTCGATTCTATTGCACAACGAAAATTTTCATAAGTATGCGGTAAACTGTATAATAACATGATTGCTAGCAGATCATTGTTAATGATTACTTTCATGTCGGACAGTTTATCTACCGCGTCGAAGAATTTTTGCATGTGCTCCCGAATGTCACCGTTTTCCGGTATCCTTTGAAGAGTCAATTGCTTCAATAGAGTTGCCTTTCGAGCTGGTCCCTTGGATTAGACTTCATGTAGCTTGGTCCAAGTTTCATGTGACCTTGCACATCCTTTAATTATTTTTAATTCACTTGGGCTTATCGATAGGATCAAATCCGATCTTGCTTTAGCGTCTGCTTTCTTCCAAACATTAACCGCTTCACAATTACCATATTTTGTTAGATCTGGACATTTGCATTCACCATTCACGTATTGCCAAGAATCATTCTTTATTAATAATGCTTCCATTTGGATCTTGCACGTATCGAAATTTTCTTTATTTAAACTTTCGATTCGCAAAACGTTTTGTGAACTCATTTTTAGTTACTTAATTAAACCTCGTCTACGAACGAATGAAAAAATTTCAATGATCTTGATTTTATATTGTTTCAATCAATACTTTTTCAATCTTTCTCTGGGCCCATAACCTGTTGAAGTATGTTGCAGAGACAAGAAAACGCAGTACAGTTTAATTATATATTGAGAACACTTGTGATGATTACAAATACAAATGATGACATATCATAAACATTGTCTGTCAATAATCTTTATTGAAATTACACTCTAAATTGTTTTTGGTCACAGGTAACTAATTACCAACATAAATTTCGAAAATTTTCACTATATAAAATTACCTCTTTGGCTTCTCCACCGCTATTCTCCTTGCAGATCATGGTTTGATGGCTGGTAACCGCACTTCAGGCCCAAAAATATATCATAATACCGAGATATGCTTTCAGCAATTATAGCTAAAATCACAGGACAATATTGAGTTCTTTAAGCCTTTTAAGAGATTCTGGTGTTAGTTTATTGACGTTGTCTTTGTTTCCGTTATATTCAAAAAAGGGATATGAGTATGTTCCATCGTCTGATCAGGGTGTCTACCTGTATATTTTGAGTCTTCAGAATATCCCCATTTCTTAAGTTACTACTTATGAATAATGTTTGGGATATCAAAATGTGATTAAAGTCTGCATTTAGGTACTAGTTTCGTAAATAAGTATTCATGAATAATTATTAGGGTATCAAAATATGACTAAAGTCTGGACTTAGTACTAGTCACATAAATAACTATTTATAAAACATTTTGGGTATAGTATATTATTCACCATTACTTAATTAGAAGGAATGTACGCAGTAGGTAAAATATATATAAATATATATATATATATATATATATATATATATATATATTATATACAAAATATAATAATAATAATAATAATTTTATTGTTTAAGAAATATTATCTTATACAATGGATTGACAGTTTTTTTTTTATTTTATTTTTTTACATATATATCCAAAAGTGATAGTGAATAATAATGCACGTACCTATGTACAAAGCATGCAAAAGTGAATTTCCAGAAAAGAAAAAAAACAGACAAAGAGCTTAATCCTGGAAGGGCAGAAGAAGATTAAAATTGGCATAAAATACTTGTACGTACCTTTGTATAATATAATATGATTAATATGTTTAAATCAAATATGCAGATTTAGTTCAAATTAAAAGTAACCCTCATAAACAGTGAGTTTTAATTATTCACTTAAACAAAAACTACGTAGTTTCATAGCTCCCATGGTATAAAAAAAAATATTATTGGCCTTTTCAATACAAGTAATATTCAAAAATTCTTTTAAATCTATTGCGTTGTTAATATTTTTTGTGTAGCTCTTTATGAAGTTATTTCTAAGCGGGGCGTAGTTTGGGCACTTAATGAAAAAGTGGAAAATGTCTTCTACATCATTTAAATTACAGATTGGACAAACATTAGTTGCGTCTAGATCATATCTGATAGTCTTATAAAAAATTTTTAATCCTCTCTTATTGCTAAGTCTTATCTGACATAACACCCTCATTGTTGCTATAGGAATTTTAAAGTTTAAATAGCTTTCTCTTAAAGCGTTCGTCTTTAATTGTTTATATATTGCACTATATTTAGAAATTTCTAAATTATTTTGATCAGTGCGTTGCAGTGCTATAGAAAACTTATCAATAATTTCTATAATTACTAGTTTACTTAAACGCTGCTTTTTCCATATATTTTCAAATTCTAAATTTATGAGGAATAATTTTAATTGACTGCAACAATTATATTCAACCTTGTTTGTATCTATCTTGTCCAAAAATAAGAGTCTGTTATATAAGATTTTAGGGTACCTATTGTCCTCCATGTTTAATAACTTTTCCCACCATTTTAAGACTCTTTTCCAAACCGCCGTGGCAGTATGATTGGTACCGGTTTCCAGTCTTATCATATTATTGGGTGTGTAAAGTGGACAGTGCAACAAGCTTTTCAAAAATTTAATCTGGCATTTTTCTATATTTTCTATTTGGTTAATACCCCATGTTTCTGCTGCGTATAAAGAAATTGCATTAGTTACAGTATTTAAGAGCTTATGCTTTTCATTCCACGTTTCCGATTTACCCTTAGCAAGAATATTTTTTATGATTTGAGTTGCGGCTGAAGTTTTTTTGTTATAGTTTTTGACGTGACATTAAATTTCCCTGTACAAGAAAAAACTATCCCTAAATAGCAAAATTCATTAACTATTTCAATTTTTTCCGTATTGTATTGAAAGATATGTCTTATAGAAGGTCTACGTCCCTTATGGAAAATTAATATTTTAGTCTTTACCGTATTGACTGTTAGTAAATTTTTTGTACAGTAAGAGTGTAAACCTGATAACTTTTTCTGAACGTCAATTGGTGAGTCACAAAAAATTACCATGTCATCAGCATATGCTAACATCAGAAGATCATGTATACCATCTATGTTAAGTCCTTTTAAGTTTAGTGCCCTAAGATGATCTTCCATGTCATTTATGAATATTGAAAACAATAGGGGGCTTAATATCTCACCCTGTAATACCCCCTCAGTTATGTTTATGCAATTAGAGAGACTTTCATTTATTTTAATACGAAAACTCGCATGTTCGTAAAGTTTTTGCAGTATTCTAATCGTTTTCGTACTAATACCAATAGAATATAATTTATTCCAGAGTAACTCGTGATTAATTGAGTCAAACGCACGTTTGAAATCTATAAAAATACAATATGTGTTACATTTTTTGAGGCGTAAGCGAAGATTAGCTATCACAGACAGACAAAAAAATATTGTCAGTCGTGCTTCGACTTCTCCTAAATCCTGATTGGTTTTCACATAATAACCCATGTTCCTCAACCCAAATTTGAAGTCTTTCCTGTAACATTTGAGTGAATAGTTTACATATGCTGTTCATTAATGCAATTCCTCTGTAGTTTAATGGGTCAGTTTTGTCTCCTTTTTTATGCAATAGAAATAACTGAATTTGTGACCACGAGTTTGGAATATTTTCGGTATTCCAAATGGTATTAAAAAAATTTAAAATATAATGCTCCCATTTGGATGATAATTTTTTATAGAATTCGTTCCCTATTTGATCCTCGCCTGGCGCTTTATTTTGTTTACATTTAGCTATGCTCAAACGGAGCTCATCTAAACTGAATTCAATATCTAGAACGGGGTGATAATGCCCGTGATAGGTTATTACAGAGGTTGTTAGGGGGGAGAATATTTGGTTAAAGAAGTTTTCCCACTGATAAAGTTCAATTGCGTTTGTATTCTTTGGTTTACTTCGTAAAGATTTTATTGTTTTCCAAAAGGAAATACTATCGTTAACATTAGAAAGAGCCAGTTTAATATTGTTATCATATTCTTTTTTTTTTATTTGTTTAAAGTTTGCCGATATTGTTTTTTGGCTGCCAAATATTCATCTAGGTTTAGGTTATTAGTACATTTTTAAAATTTTTTAAGCATTGAGTAGCAGATTTTTTATCACGGTAACATTCACTGTTAAACCACGGTTTGTGTTCTTTGAAATTGTTAGAATTTGAGGTTTTTACTATAGAAAGCATTCCTGATAGGGCGGCTGCTTCTTTTATAGCCGAAATCAAATTTTCATTTAATGCATTAACGTCGTTGTTATTAAAATATATATTATTTAATTTTTCAAGGTTATTTTGAAATAATTGTGGGTTTGTGGCATCAAATTTGAATTTTATATTATAGGTATTATTTTTTGCGACTGTGTTATTTGTATTATTTGTTTTACTATCAGTACCAGTAAATACTAAGCAAATACTATGCGGAGATCCTGCTAGCGTATTTTCAATATTTAAAGTATTAACAGTCTCGATAAAATTTAAATTTGCCCAAATTAAATCTATAGTACTTTTTCCCATCGTACTTAAGTACGAACAGCCCTGCACATTCCATTATTTCTACAAGTTTTAAACCTCGACTATTAGTTTCACTACTACGGGAAACTCTATTCCCATATACATTTGTGTTCAAAAATATATCGTCATCCACTTGATTAAGTTGCCCAATCTTACCATTAAAATCACCTGCAATTATAATTTTGTAATTATTATATAAATTAATAATAGAATTCAGCATTTCAGAAAATAAATTCAATGCTGTAGTACAGTCTAGGTTAGGTTTCATGTAAATGTTACCAATAATATATTTACCATGACTGCATATTAATTCTAGGAATATCCACATATTTGATTTGTCAATCAAGTTAATTTTTAATGTTTTTTTATTACTTTTTACTAATATTAGCAAACCCCCGCTGCCCCTTCCACGATCCTTCTCTTTTATCGCTAAACTGTCAATGAATTAAATTCATTAAGATAATGTGGTAATATAGCAACAGGTGCAGTGCAAAATGTCTCAGATAGACAAATAACATCTGCCTTGAGGAGAAGATGCTTAGTTTCAATACTTAAATTAAATAAATTATTGTAACCATTAATATTCCAGTGTATAAAATTTAAATTATTTTTGTTTACTACGTCCCTATAATTCCCCGGAGTTGGAAGCTGCCCGTTATTCACTGGTGCGGGGCGGAAGGCAAACGTATCACTATTGTCACTTCGCCAATCGTTCGTTAGTTGACTCTCGAAAAAACTGCATATTTGGTAGAGTATTTTGATTTTCCAAATTATTTGAGTTTTGACGCTTCCCTACAGGGGTGGATTCATCGGATGAAAGGCTTCCTCTTCCTCTTTTTTCTGATGTGGTACCATGTTGTGCTGATGCATTTTCAATTTTTTTTCCATTTACCCATAGCGTATTGCCGCGTAATTTGACAGTTTTCCCTTCTTCCTTGCTTTTTTTCATCACGCTTATAAGGATTTGTCTTTCTTCTCTATCTTTAGTTGGTAGGTCTTCGTTAACGTATATATTCGTATCTTTTAAATGTTTACGATTTTTAAGTATTTCGTTTCTTAGTTTCACAGATGTAAGTGATACAAGAACAGGTCTGATTCTTTTTGTTTTATTATTCTGTGTACCAAGTCTGAAAACTTTTTCAATATCGGTAGTTTGAATGTTGACTTTTAATGTTTCCGTTATTATTTGGAAAATGATACTTTCCAGATCATTTTGTAACGTTTCTTTCTCTTCAATACCAACGAAAATAATGTTTTTTTGTTTCATTTGTTTTTCCAGTTTGTATATGATTGCTTCTTGTTGACTGACTTTGTTGGATAATATTTGCACTTCGTTTTCTATACGGTTATTTTGACAAATTAACTTTTTACGTTTGATTTAGTGCTGCTTATATCATTTTTAATATCATCGAGTTGACTTACTTTGTTAAATATTACTTTTAACATAGATTTTTTCATCGATTTCTAAATTCATCACGAACACGTTGGAATGTGGTAGGTTAGAATCACCAATTTAAAATTTTCGTAGATGAGTTTTTGTTTAAATTACTTTTATAAACTTTTTCACGATTAATTGTTTAATTGGAAGCAATGTACTTTTATATACTTTAATAATAACTTCAATATATTTATTTGATTTCTTGCGAATAAACTAACGTCCACTCGGTACAAAATCAATGTTGCCAATCCATATACAAAATATAATGAAAATTGAAATGTAGAAAAAACTAAACAAGATACTGGCATTAATCATTAATATATATACTTACATATTCTAACCTAAAAAATATGTTCATAAATATTCCATTATTATAAGATTACTAATATATTATTTATACAGAAGTGATACATAGAGGTTAGGTTTTACATTTAACTTCACACATCAATTTTGACTGAAAACTAAAACTATTTTCATAATTGCATATAATTTTCAGTAATAAATAACTCTCTTGTTATTGATATAGGACTCCATTGGGACATCACATCATTCTTTTAATACAAGGAATATATTTCTCTACAGCACTATTTTCTGGATTTAGTGAAGTAGACGGTATTTACATAACATTTATAGCGTCAGTCATAGGACAATTGAGGATACTGAGAAATAAGATCATGTCTTTAAATGAAAGTAGAAGCATTCAAGAAAACAAGCAACAAATTTCCGATTGCGTTAAACATCATAATCTGCTTTTTGAGTAAGTATGGTACATTTTATATAAATAAAGTGTAAACTTTAATGGTATGAATTATTCAAAACAAACGTATTCCATGAAGCTTGGATTTTGCTTAAATTAGAGACAGAACTCAATGTGAAATGAACATTCGATTTCAAATTACCAACACTCATCTTTTTGGGCTCATACTTGGCGGATAAGCCACAAGCAGTATATTTGACCCATAGCGGGACAATCTACACTTCCA
The DNA here is from genome assembly GCA_963942605.1 of Poecilus cupreus. Classification (NCBI taxonomy): domain Eukaryota; kingdom Metazoa; phylum Arthropoda; class Insecta; order Coleoptera; family Carabidae; genus Poecilus; species Poecilus cupreus. The sequence continues at coordinate 20,565,330 of OZ012727.1, forward strand.
ACGTTAAATCAGTAAATATTAGCGTCCTTCAAGGCAGTATCCCAGACCCTTTATTTTTCATATTCATAAATAATTATACATATACATCATTATACATTATACATTAACAATATATTTTACTCTTCAACAGTAAAACTACAGTGATAGCCTATGTTGATGGCATTAACATTTGATTAATATCATTGAATTTACAGTTCTAACAAGAAATTGTACAGAAACTGTTTCGAACTTAAAATCAGGGTTTCTAAATAATAAACAACCGCTCAACAATTCAGAGACAAACTATATATTTTTAAATAATATAATATCAGCCAAGTAAATTCCCACTAATCAATGGTGTACAGTGCTGCCTTAGTGCCTTAGATCAATACTAAAATGCTGGGGTATATAATTGGATAACGGCATGGTATGGTTACATAACATAAATTGATTAATTAATAGGTAAACTTAATCATGTAATATTCTGACTTAGACAAGTAAAAAAAGTGTGCAATCTCAGTTTGGTTAGAACACGCTATTTTGCAAATTTTCATTTGCTGCTGAAATTCGGTATAATTTTTTGGGGTTCAACTTAGAGTAGTAACAGGATATTCGTTACGCAAAAGAAGGCAATCAAAGTCTTGGCCAAACTTATTCCTATTTATTTTTTTATACAAAGTATATGGAAGTATTAGAATCATAAAAAAAAAACGCTGACGAGATTTTTTTAGGAAATATATATTTTAAAGGTACACTAAATCCGTTAAGATCATTTATCAATGATGGAATGATGTCTGCGTATGTGAGGATGGATGCATGGATGTATGTATGTCCGTGGGCGCCATATCTCATAACAAAACTAGGATTTTTATAGTTTCATGGAAATGCGTAGAACTGAGTTGATTTTGAATGAAAGTGAAACAACGGAATAGGAAGTTTGCTGGATACAAAGCAATAAATTCCATTTTTTCCAAAAATTGAATCTGTTGTGAAAAAAGTTTTAAATAACAGATTTTTAACAAGAATATTTGCCACGAACTCTGGTCTTGATAACTAAATGATCTTCTCAGAACGGATGGTTCCGAGATATCGTCGGTAGTCGGTTATAGCTTGATGCTCGGACGAATTAATGGTACTGGGGGAGACATGTAGAGGGTTCATACGCTGATGCAGTTGAAGTTGAAACTGTGTGGGCTTTAGAATGTGAATCTTTTACGTATATCAGTAAGAGTTGTAGTAAGATTCGTGAATTTACCTAGACATGCTGAAGAGCGCTGTTTCCTCGTTTATGCCGATTTCAATCCTTAGAACTTAGTATACTTGTTAATGCCTTTTTAAACACGTAAAAGTGAAGTTTCAATTTTTAACGTATAGGAAATATATAACATGAGTGACATCGAAATTAACCCTTTTTTGCATCCAACCCGATAGCACCAATTAAATCAATCGCTTTGTCAATTTGATTTTAAAAAAGTTTATTTGAAATTTACTGAAACATAATTTATATCTAATAAGATTACCTAGCTATCTTATATTATTTTATTTATCAAATGTGGAAAAATACCTTCTGTTTTATGTTCGTGTTTGTGATGATTATTATTGTTTTAAAAGATACAACTGGGAACTGTATTTCATTAATTTAGTTTATTATTCAGTATGTTCATTCCCCGTTACATATTACATATCTCCAGTTACTTCAATTGAATACCGCCAACTTAAAACATATCAATAATACCAACTTAACATAAATAACATCTCTCTTCCTTAACTAACAAAAATAAATTCTAATAAAAAAATTAAGCTTTCACAAAAAATATCACTGTAAAATAAAAATATATTAGGGAGACTTATTTTGTAACATAATCTTGTAAATATGGTGTCTTATTAACTGCTCTACCTGATTGTGGTGAGGTGTGGACGCTGAAAGTGTTACAACCAACCCCAACATATTTTTTCATTATTATATTATTTTTATTACATAATTAGTGTTCCCATTTGCAGATGAGAACTTATGAACGGAAAACAAATCAAGGTACTGTCTCCTCTGATATGATAAATACAGTAGTTTCGTTGGTCATCGACGAAAACAGGCCGATTAGAGCAGTAGCAAAAGAGTTAAACATTTATCATCTTACAATTTTTCACTATGTAACAAAGAAGAGGCAAACTTATATTATATTTAAAAAATATATATTAAACTTTATGTTTACAACACAAACACAGCACTCACTGTTAATAATCCACTAATACAAATCTTACAATCATTCACAAATCCTTGAACACGTACTCACTGCCTCAGGGCTTTCGACTAACTACTCAATATTAAATACATTAAATCTATTGTGTCACATCTTATAGTTTCATATTCATTATCATTTTTTAATTGATTATGTGCTATTCTTTTTGCCAACTTTAGCGGCATCACCTTACGTGGAGTGAAATCTTCGAGTTGATCTGGCCTGGTTCGTTCACTGCCGCAACCTTCGCTCTCCATTACAGGTGCGTCTAAAGCGTCTGCTGTCTACATCTCCCTGGCATAGGCTTGAAGTAGTTCTGGTACCCTTTTGGCGTGTGAGATATGATGTTTTAGTATCTTGCCCTCTCTGGTCAAAGTTAACTCATTTCCTTTTCTTTCCAATACTTCGTACTCCTCCTTATTAAATCTAGTAGTTAGGTAGTTTATAATAATAATAATAATAAACTTCTAAACTGTTCCGTACTATAAATACGAACCACCCCCAATATGTGAAAACGATGCTGTCCGTCTGTGCTGGAACCGGAAAATTATAACTGATAAGACAATTACAGCTAACATCCCGGCCATCGTCTTAATACAGACGAAGGAAAAAACCATTAACATAATAGACATAGGAGTACCTCTATGCGCAGATATTGAAAAAACATATGCGGAGAAAATTAATACGTACATTCCACTTGCTGACGAAATGAAAAACATACTAAATATGAACGTGAACGTGACATAACACCAGTGATAATAGGCTGTATGGGCGGAATCCCATACAAACTACATGAAATTCTACAGCGGCTGAACATTAAAAAAAACTTGTACTTACCAATGCAACGCGCGGTTATTCTGGATACTTGCAGCACCGTCTGACTTGTCTTGGGAGAGAATAAATGAAAAGGGGGGAAGTCTACCTGTAAGGAAAAGAAAATATATGGATAATTTAAAATTATACCACTGATTTTAAACTTACCTGTCAAACGGAATAATGTACTTGCTTGTCCTAAGCCGCATACTATTTCTTAAATACCTGCAAAACGCAGAAAATTGGCAAAATAGAAATAATAATAATATTTTTGCCCAACAAATAACCTTTTATAGGACACACACAAAATAATACAGAAATGAAATTAATACATACATTTAAAAAAAATATTTGGTGTGTTACATAAATATATCATCGTCTGGAAATGAGAGAAGGCATAGAATGACGCTCTAAAAGGGACTGCTGCTCAATTCCTCTTTCTAAATAAATAAGATCAATTTTGTAAGACAAAAATTTTAGAAACCTTTGGTATATCCTATCCAGAGAAACATATTGAGTAACGTTATATGAATACCATACTACTGAAAGTAGAGCTGAAAATAGAAATTTCAAAAGTGAAACATTTTCGATATTCTAATAATGAAACATAGAGACCTACTGGCTGAGCGACAAACATTGCTTGTATATTCTAAAAATTTAAAAATTGAGGAAAAAGTAATACCTAGAGTTTTAACTCATGTTTTCCGAACAATGGTAACACATACATTGCATGTTATGTGAATAACATATATTATTAATACGACAAGTGTAAGTTACAAAACAACATTTATCAATATTTATTTTCAAATTATTTACAACACACCATTGAAACAATTAATTAATATTATTCTGTAGCAAATTACAGTCAGCAAGAGATGTGACTTTCGTAAATATTTTAATATAATCAGCATAGGCAAAAACTTGACAATTAAAAGACGGAATGAGCTCATTGAGGAATAAATTGAATAAAAGTGGTCCCAAGTTGGACCTTGGTGGTTCGCCAGATGTAGAGCTAGAAGAGTAAGAAGAAAAACCGTTGTAGTGAACGTAACATTGCCGATTGTATAGATACAATTTCAATAAATTTATTAAGGACGGAGCACCAACTAAAGCACTTATTTTATTTAGTAATAAGCCATGATCTATAATATCAAATGCACTAGAGAAATCTGTGTCTGTAGGACAGTGACGTTATGTAGTACTACTTGATCTCCAACGGCTCCTCTCGCTTTATCCTCTTTCTTCTTCCTCTTTTGCTTGTTTATTATATCATTTTCACGTGCCTCTTCATCTATGTCCTCGTCCATTGATGGAATCTTATCTCTAATGTTTTTCCAAAGAGGTTTTCTCGTTGTCCCGTGTGGTGTGACATTATACATTGGAATGAACTTTTATAATTCAGTTTGATAATCCAAATTATTCCCGTGACAAATCTGTAGTCGTTTAAGCATGGGCTTATTAATATTTTCCACCTCTTTATTTGCCTGGGACCAATGTAGTGGGTTCTGAATTTCTTCCACGTTATTATTTTTGCAAAATTCTTTAAATGCTTGATTAACAACTGCCTGCCATTATCAACCCGAATTGATATAGGAATTTCCAGCCGTAAAAACATTTTCTCCAAATGATTAATAATGATGTTCGACGTTGTGGATCTCAAAAACTGATATCGTGAGTAATAGTCAATTATAACCAGTACTAACTGTTTTTTGGCCGGTGGCCCCATTAGGTCAACAGCCCGCATTGCCACGACCCCTCTGGAAATCTGTGTTTTGTCATCGGTGGGGGCTTATTGGGTTGAGTGGTCAATAAGCAGTCTCGGCACTGTTTCACAAATTTTTCAGTCTGTCTACCTATTAACGGTCGCCATACTTTTGCTCTTAATCGCCTTTTCGTCACTGTTTCTCCCGAATGACCTTCGTGAGCTAACACTTGTTGCCGTAGTAGTGGGGGAATTATGATTCTGTTTCCGCGTAAAATCACCGCACCCAAGATCGTCAATTCCAGACTGAATGGGGAGTACACACAGTTATCTGCTTCATCCCAGACATTGATGTTGATTTTGACAACTGTTTCTATAATTTCTTTGTCCTTTTTACTATGCGTAATTATATCGTAAATAATCAGTTTTAGGTGTGTTTCGTTCGAGTATTGAAAATATATGTAGTTCACAGTTTGTATCGAATGACCCTTCTTTTGTTAATTTACAAAATCTGGATACCGAGTCTGTTATATTTAATTTATCTGACTGATAAATAATTTTAAATTTAAATAATTGTACTCGAAGTACCTAACACTTGATACGAACTGGCGTTATAGAAGACGGTTGGAAAATAACTTCAAGTAGTTTATGATTTGTGACCAACTCAAATTCTAGTGCGGCTAAATAATAATAAGATCGTTAAACCCCCCACACTAACGCCAGACTGTCTTTCTCAGTTTGGGAATAACGACGCTCTGTATCTATTTTGCATGAAACTGAAGAAGGACTGTTCCGGGCGCCACTGGACTAACATTTACTACCAGTCAAGTCCTTCGCTGAGGGTCAAAATATGCCAAGGTTAAAAGTTTTGTTAAGGCTTCTTTAATTTTGTCAAAATGATGATGATCTATCGTCCTTTTAAAATTTTACATTTTTCCTGGTTAACTATCGTAAGGGTTAGGAAGTACTTCCCAGATCAGGAATAAATTTACTCAAGCAAGTTGCTAGCCCCAGAAAGCTTTGTACTTCCTCCTTGGTAGTTGGTGGTCGAAATTCTAAAATTTTCCTCTGATCTACATTTATACCGTGTCAGCGGTCAATTTATGACCCATAAAGTCCACTTCTTGAGCTTTTATGACGCACTTTGAATCATTCAGCAATACGTTATTTTCGTTTAGTGTTCTTAAAACTTTAAAACAGGAATCTTCTTCAGAGCTTCCGAACACGACTATATCGTTGATAATAATTTAAACAGTTCTTGCATGATGCCAACAGTTTTTCGCACTCTCTCTGAAATGTTTCTGTTGCTGAGTTAACGCCGATCATTAATCGCTTATACCTAAACATTCCTTTGTGTGTTATGAACGTCGTGTTGGTGCGACTTGCTTCTTCCAATTCTGGAAAGAGGGTGAAGAAAAACTCAAGGGATTCTTCGATCATATCAACTCGATCAGAACAACCACAAAATTCACCATGGAAAAGAAGCAAAAGAATAAACTTCCATTCCTAGATGTTTTAGTAGAAACTAAACTATGTCTCAAATCACGCAGTAGCAACAAAAGTTGGAATAGCGAACACTCTTCTAGATAGAGCACGAACACATTTCAGCACAGAAGCAAAATAAAAATCGAAATTGAAGAAATTCAAGCTATATTTCAGCAGAATGGGTACATGGGAGATACCATCAATAGAATAATAAAAGAACCATAAAAAGAACAAGAAGGAATCAGAAACGAATTCAGAAGAACCCCATAAGCTATTTATTCTGTACATCAAAGGATTCTCTGACAAAATCAGAATAATTGGTAGAAAATTCACATAAAAACAATGTGTCAAACAACAACTAACGAAAACAAACCAGTTTACACAACGACCCAAACTACAGGAATATACCAAATCCCATGTGAATGCGGGGAGATCTACGTAGGAGGAACAAAAGGACCTCTGGACACTAGACTAAAAGAACATAAGCGACACACCGAAAGAGAAGAAACAAGCAAATCAGGAGTAGCATACCACTCCTGGGAACACAACAACCGCATTCAATGGAACGACGCGAAAGTCCTGAAGCCAGAAAACCATTGGTATAAAAGAAAATTTAAAGAAGCAGCATATATTTTGAAGAACAAAAATAAAGTATTCAGCCATCCCAACATTACATTAAACCCATTTGAATCAAACGCATTAGAAACGACAACACACTTAAAATAAACATAAATTCATCTCCATCCTCAGTATCACCACGCGCGCAACAAACTGTCATACCTGAACAAACCATCACGCATGAACACGCACACACAATACTAGATATAAGGCCCGTAGTGTAAGGAATTAATCAGTATCAGTTCACCTGATGACGTACGCAGTATTCTAAATGTTGTGTATAAATATCAAATTTTAGGGAAATTTTTATGTATTAACCAAGACGATAGAATTCCTGAATAAATATAAAGAATTAAGAGATTTTATTAACCGCACTGGTTGTAACATTCGGTCCGCTATTGTTACCGATTATCGCTAACGACTGATTTCCAATTTGTTCATGGATTTGGCATAACTCGATAACTTCTTCTAATGACCTTTCTTTTTCTATTAATTTATTTTTTAACTTAAGTGGAGCCCAACTAACGACAATTTTATTTTTTATGATAAGGACTGTTTTTTGGATGGATGATAGATATGAATAAAACTCTTGGATATCAGCCAAAATTTTATTAAATACTGCCTCGACCGGTTCGACGCCATATACGTCTTCCTCAGGAAGTAATCTTAATAGAGACTAATACAAAACATGTTAAAATGTGAATAAATAAATAAATAAATATGAACAACACAACAGATATGAATCTCTTCGCCAGAATTTAAAACAATAAATACATAATAATAAATAAAATATAGTCAGATAAAAATAAAAACGTTGCTTTTCCACCCAACGGAAAAAATGCCTTCATATATGTTGTGATGTTCATATTTATTTATTTATTCACATTTTAACATGTTTTGTATTAGTCTTTATTAATATCACGTCATAAGGAAGTATTTAATAAAATTTTGGCTGATATTCAAGAGTTTTATTTATATTTATCTTTCATGTTGATATCAGCGGCCTCCTGCATATTGTTTGCAAAATTACACTTTGCTGCATGTTGTCGTACCTTCAACAAGTACTTATTTAAATTTTGCCCCTTTGCGGTTTAAGATTACGAAATCCATGTCGTTCAAAGATGGAATCTAGTCTTGGGGAGAAATATTCTGTTAATTTGTCGACTAATGTTTTGAAAATGTCGACATTTCGTTCCGGATCAATGGCTACTATTGCTCCCGGCAAGTTGTTGCCTACTTCTGGTAACTGGTTACTTCAAGTAAAGTAGTTTGTTTCTTTTCTTTACTACATCCGTAATCTCTTCTACGGCTAAATATATCTCCCTAAGGTCTTATCGATATGAACACATGGCAACAGCTTTATTCCCGCGTCTGCCATGCTGATATTAAAAGCCTTGTATTTGTTAATTTATATTGGCTCACAGCCTTTTTTATTTTGGCTCACAGCCTTTGATTATCTTGGCTCACAGCCTTTCTTTATCTTAGCTCACAGCCTTTCTTTATATTGGATCACATGCTTCTTTATTTTTCTTCCGGGCTCACAGCCCACCTTTCGGCTCACAGTCGTACTCCCAGTCACCTGTGTATGAGTAAAACGCACAATTAGCTATTTATTTATTTATCCCCTTTTTATATGCCTGTTTCTCACGGAATTAGTATTCTGTTACTCGTCGCCAATTGTACTACTTGTAGAGTGTTACAAGCTGAAATTTTTACATTATGAAAGTTAATGACATAACAAACAAAATTTTCGAATTTGTTAAACTATAAGCCTGACAAAAGGGCACTAGAATCAAAATTAGAATTATACATATAACTATAAAGAAAAGAAAATTCTGAATTTGATCAAATAAAAAAATGTTAACTTTCGTGGGCGGTTTATTTTTAATTATTTTTTTAAATATACGAAATATATTATGGTTTACGTGCTAAGAAATATGGAATCGGATTTACTCCAAAAGAATGATGGAAAAAAAAGAAAAATGAACCAATTTTTATGTTTACAACCAACTTATCTCAAAACCTAAGGCGTAAGTTAAAAAATTGTATTCCTTATAAATTTTTCTTTCATCTTTTAGGGATGCACTGGTATATTTTTATAATTTTTGAAGTTATCAATTCTCATTATTTAATGAATTATAAAATAACACGTTTTTGGACATTCCGTCCAGTGCTCAGTGCTAGGCTATCCACACTTATCCAGTGATATCTTTGTTTCTATATTCCTATTACACCATCTTTATCCCATAGTTCATCACCACTGTGCTTCCTTCTACACGAAGCAAATTTAAAAATATAATTTTAAAAATATACGTTATATGTATGTATTATACAATTTTAATACAGCTTTTTGGCAACAAATTTGTATTAAATGTAATAAAAAATAATGGTAATTTATTTATATGAAGATTAGGTACACTAAAACATGTTAAAAAATAAATTTTGTCATTATGTGGTATTTTATTAATATTTATACCTACTTACCTTATTTATTATGAAATTTCGTACAAAATAAACTGACCTTAATTTTGCAAATTTCTTCTTTTTAAGTAGCATGTACTTCGCACTTTTATCGCTACCTACGCAGTACTATTATAACTTACTACAAAGGGATGATAAACTATACAACGTATTTTAACTTGTATTTAAAAAGTAAAGTACGGATTGACAATTAATATTTTGAAAAAATAACATTAATTTTAATCGGAATCGATTTCATTAATACTGGAATGTACTATTGGTTTTGCAACCGCTGAATTTTTACCCATGCCCTTACATGAAGCAATACATTTGATTTTTATGGCAACTACAGTTTTTATATGGCTGCAATAGAACTTATAGTTTATATTTATACTTATACTTTATACTTATACCTTTACTACATCCGCAAGACGATAAAACTATTAATTGGATTGGAAACGGTGGAAGAGTTGTTAAAAGTGCTGACAAATTACCATCTTTGTCCATTACCAAGCCCTATTTTTTAATATCTGGTAATTTTAAAACTGGTAGTAAAGATGTTTTCTAAATTTTTGTTTGAAAATAAGCACGTAAACAATGCTGTTTTAAGACATCTTTAGTTGGACGTAACTTAGAGACTGATATTGAAACAACTATAATTTCCATTAATATACTTATCCAGTGATTAATTTGAATGATTGGAGTACATTTTAATAACCAAATTATGCATTTTGGAAAATATTTCGTCATTTGAGTCGTGTAAGTCAACATCATTTAAATAATCGCAATTTCAGGAGCACCTATTTCAAAGTTTGTCCTGTAATCAGTAATTTTGTATAATTCCCCACTGGTATCAAAATTAATATTGGTCAGTTTTTCTGTTAAGAAATTGGTCAACTGTTTGTTATTAAAAATTTAATGTATAAAGAGATTCCAGCACCGCGGAAAGGGTGTATCTTCATTTATCAAAATTGTCTACATTGCACTTTTTTGTCCTCTGTTTAGTCGTGTAATTCACTTTATGGAATCTTCATTGTAGAGAACAAATACTAGGCCGATCCTCTGTACACTTAGCTTATTATTGTAGATATTATTAACAAGAATTTCTGCATATTTCCCGAATGTTTTACACTTTGCAAAGCGATAAAAAAATGTGTAGTGCTACATGGTATTAAAATAAGGGTCACACAATTTGAGACAATATTTTTTCCTGTATTATATTGTCAGTTTATTTAGTATGAATAGTTCATGAGCAGTTTTTTTTAAATTTCATGGTAAGTAAGAACGTATTAATAAAATATCGAATAATGAAAAAAATAATTTTTAACATGTATTAGTGTACTTAATCTTCATATAAATAAATTTCCATTATTTATGACTACTTTCACTAAAAATTTGTTTTCAAATAAGTTGTAATAATTTTATAATATATACATAAATTATATATTTTTAAAATTTTAATTATCCCAGATTATACCACTGTCCTTTTAAAAGGTTGGCGTACAAAATTCTGATTTCTTTTAATACCGCTACAACATTGTAAATAACGCTTGTATATCTTTAAAGGGTAACATTTCAGTGAAATAATTCAGTCGGACAGGTAGTGTTTGTGATAATACAAGACATACAAATAAATTTTATTTTAGTGCTTTTCATGTTGAGAGAGCATTGGATAAATGGAGGTAGGTGTAATTTGAAATATAATTACGTAATTAACCTAAACATTCTTATATCCGTTGTAAAAACTATTGTCCTTCATACAGGATAATATTTCGTTACCATAATTTACTTCTCTCTAATTCAAAGAGCCCTAATTGTCACTGTACTTTATAAAGGACAGTGGTATAAACAGCTACTAACATTCCATCTTTTTATAGTGATTGTAAAAGATCCCTTACAACAAACGAACTTGTGGAAATAATTAAGCATATTGATGATGAGCAATGTTTGTGCTGCTCTTTTTAATGCTTTCTCTAAATGTAGATGTAGATGTAGATTTATTTACTATTTTACTATAAGTATACATTGTTTATAGCAGGTCAAAAACACATATATAAGTATAAAAAATCAGGTTCTGAGTACTAAATTAAGTCCAGTTCTCGTCAACAAAATTGTAATTTAAAAAATCTTGCACTGAATAGAAACAGTGACGTAGTAAGAATTTCTTTATTTTTCTTTTCAAAGCAACATTATTAAATTGTTTAATTTCTTCGGGTAAAGCATTATACAGATTGACATTTAATGAGTTTTTCAATGATTTATTTAATCTGAAACGCTGTGATCTAATTTGATTTGAATTTCTCGTATCATAATTATGGAAATTCGATGAAATTAGAAAACTGTCTTTATTTTCATGAATCGTTACAAGTGTAGAATAAATAAACAGACAAGGAAGAGGTAAAATGCCCAACTTTATGAAAATTTGTTTACAGTGTTCTCTAGTGCTTACTCCTGCAATGATTCTTGTAACTTGCTTCTGTAATCGAAAAACAGTAAGTGCATGTGATGAGTTACCCCAAAGAATAACACCATAATTTATTAAAGAATGAAAAAGGCCGAAGTATGTTGTTAACAATGTACTGAAATCTACAATCAGACGAAGTCTACGTATTAAAAAAATAATACTTGCCAGTTTCTTAGATAAGTAATAGGTGTGGTAATACCAGTTTAAACGGTCGTCAATATAGATGCCTAGTAATTTAACAAATTCTCCTTTAGGCACACAATTATTTGAAGAAATGACAATCATTTGTGTTTTGTCAGAGTTTAGTCTTAACTTGTTAGCTTTAAACCAATCTTCTGAGAAAGATCACTATTAGAAAGATCACTATTAGAACAAATAAGACTGGTGTCATCAGCAAATTGAACCGATTTAACAGGCGACATGAAATATGAGAAATCGTTGATGTAAATTAGAAATAAAACGGGGCCAAGCACACTACCCTGTGGCACACCGTAAATTACTGGTAAAAGATCAGAACACTCTTGATTTATAGAAACACATTGACTGCGGTTTGATAAATATGAAGTAAAAAAAGTTAACGTTTTACCGACTACTCCACTATGTTTTAATTTCTCTAATAATACGCTGTGTGAAACACAATCGAAGGCTTTAGACAGATCACAAAGCGTTACCGCTACATGTTGTCTTTCCTCTAACGCCTTAACAATATCCTGTAAGATATTTAAAATCGCGTTTACTGTAGTTCGATTTTTACGGAAACCAAACTGCGACTTGCTATAAACTTGGTTATTTTCGAGAAAACTCACTAGTTTAATTTTAATAATTGTCTCCAAAATCTTGGCAAACATTGGAATAATCGAAATATTTAAAGATAGGTATTTTCTTTATCCCCTTTCTTATATAAAGGATACACCTTAGTGCATTTTAAACAATCAGGAAACACACTTTCAGCTATGCATTTATTAAAAATAAATGTTAATGGTGTAATTATTTCATGAATACATTCCTTAACAATTCTAATGTCTATATCAAAAATATCTCTACATTTCGAATTATTTAAAGATAGGGTGGCTTCCAAAACTTCCGGCTCCGTAATTTCTGTTAACTCAAAACCAATATTACTATTTTGTGGGTTATTTAAGAAATCACGTGCATTAAAGTTAGCATTAGATAATTCCAATTCATTTATAATATTTTCGGAAACAGAGGTGAAATATACGTTAAAGTCGTTACATGAGATATTAGTACTTTGCTTTATATTTGCTTGAATATTTCTTTCTTGATTTATAATTCTCCAACAATCTTTCAATTTATTTTTTGATTCAGATATAATATTATTGTAAGTGAATTTCTTACATTTAGTTATTTCAGTTCCATATAATTTCCTGAAGATATTGTAGTTAGCAATATCAGTATCTTTAGCTGTACAAACAGAAACCGTTTTAAGATAATTTAATGTGTTTCTCATATTTGAGAGAGATTTTGAGAACCAATTACCGCAAGTACTTTTTGAATTAACTGTAACTTTAACTAATTTAAATTGATGTTGAATTAAATTAACAATAATTTGTATAAAAATATCCATCAAAAGAGAAACCTCAGATTTTGAATCAGTAATTATAGACCAATCTAAACTATTCAAGGTGTTTTTCAATTTTTCAATATTTTTTCTGGAGTACAGTCTTCTATATGTAAAATTGATATTGGAGTTAGCCTGAGTATCACAAAGTATTCTAATAAATTGACCATAATGATCCGATAATAAAGGGTCAAAAACTCCAGTCTCTATTTCGTTTATATCCATGTTTGTCAAAATGTTATCGATGCAGGAGGAAGTTTGAGGTGTAACTCCCGTAGGATCAGCTATCGTAGCATGTATATTAAACGATGAAATCAGATTCATCAGATTAGTTGCATTAGATGACAATGAATTAAATTACAGATTAAAGTCACCTGCAAGTATTATTTTCTTATATTTACCAGTGATGACTAATAATAAGGATTCAAATTTATCTAAAAATAAATTAAAATTTCCAGCACAAGGTCTGTAAATTGACACCACTAATAATTTAAGGTCTGTTAATTCAATGGCACAAATTTCAATTTCAAAAGCAGTACAAAAATCATTTATATTAACAACTCTAAAGTTAAGGCCTGATTTCAAAAAAATTGCCACTCCACCGTGTCTGTTTAAATCTCTGCAAAAAGAATTCCCTAAAACATAATTATGCAGATTTACCATTTTTATCCTATCAGTGTCTAGCCAGTGCTCCGAAGTACACACTACGTCACAGTTATACTTGTTTAAAAATAAGTTCATTTCCTCAATTTTATTTGACAGGGACTGCACATTAATATGAAAAATACACAACTCAGAAAGACCTGAAACATTAAAATTTGAATTATCACAGTTTAAAATATCAGTATATAAGTTAGTTATGTCCTCTCCATTGATTCCAATTACTTTCTGTCATCCAATTTCCTTATGTCTTTTATTTCTGTGCAGATCGTCTGCTGGAAGATCGCTTTTTTTTCTTTATTTTTTAAACTGCTCACGTTCTAATGCTGTCAAATTTTACTACTCTTTGAATTTTTCTGATATGGCGGTTCTTTTTCCTTCATTCTCATTCTTAAGAATATATGGTTACTATTTATGTCTGCTCCTCTATAGCTTCTTGCGTCTGTTTTTTCCGTTTTCGTTGGTTGATTTTTACTGTGGATCCCTATTGTTGGCCTATAAATTTCTTCCTTTCCTATCTTCGCATTGAAATCTCCTATTATTATTTTGATATCATACTTGGGTAATTCATTATAGTGCATTTCAATGTTGTCATAAAATTCTTCTTTTAACTCTGCGTCTTTCCCTTCAGTAGGGGCGTGCGCGTTTAGAATACTAATTTTTCCGTATTTACTTCTCATCCGTAGCATACACAATCGATTAGATATTGCTTTAAAATTGACTACCAATTTCTCTACCTTCTTGCTTATTAAAAAACCTGTTCAGAAGAGCAGCACCAACATTGGGCAAGAAAGGGAAGAAATCAGCAAAAAATTGGTATGATGAAAATTGTAAGTTAGCTATTCAAGAGAGACAGAAAGCTAGAATGAAATGGCTACAGTTAAAAACAGAAATTTTAGATGAAAAATATAAACAAGCACGGAGAAAGGTGAAAACCATGTGTAGACAGAAGAAGAAATTTTTTGGGATGAACAAATAAAAAGTATAGAAGATAAATTTTTAAATAAACAAATTCGAGAATTCTACCAAGAAGTAAAGTATCAAAAACAAGGGGATTTAATAGGTGGAATAACAGGAAAAACTGTCACTCTGGAAATCACATTTGAGATTATCTTAAATAAAGACGAAGGAAGTAAGAGACAAGAAGTTACAGACACGGACATAACTAGAAGAGAAGTTAATGAAGAATTTAAATTAGTGGAATTACCAAACACAGAGGAAGTAATAAGCATAATAAAGTCAATGAAAATTAATAAGGCAACAGTTGATGAAATGAACTGCTTTATTGGAGAGCTTTTGTTAAGTGGTTACAACTGTTTTCTGAGAAGATCAATGTATTGGGAAAATAAAAGTGATTGCGGAAATGAACTGGTGTATTCTGCGATATCTAGAAAACGGTTCAATTTTATAATGCAAAACTTTCATTGCAATAATAATTTGAACTTGGATGTCAGTGATAAATTTTCGAAAATTAGACCATTAATTGAAGCACTATATCAAAAATTTATTGAGTTAGGTCCTGTGGAAGAATTTCATAGCAACGATGAATGTATGGTACCCTACTTTGGGCATCACGGGTCGAAGCAGTTCATAAAAGAAAAACCTCTACGTTGGGGTTATAAATTAAGATGTAGTCACTGTCATAAAAAAGCACAATTTAGATGTAAGAAATGCAATGTAACATTGCATCGAAAAATTTGTTTCTCAAAATACCAAGAAAAATAATACTCCTTTGTTATTGAAATAATTTAAAATATTTAATTTTTGGTTTATATTGAATGATATTAATTTTTGTAATAAAATGAAATAAAAACTTTAATAAGAAATAAAAATATCTGTAGTAGTTCATATTACCACTGTCCTTTTAAAAGAACGGCTATTATCTCGAAAACTAACAAAAAAAATATTAAAAAACCCTTATTAAAATATTCTTGTTATTCTATAATCATAACAAAACTACCAAAAAATATAAATTTTAGATAAAAATAGTTTCAGCCTTATCTAGGTTAATACATACATGTATTAAAATTAAAATAAACCCCAATTTTTTAAATTTCCTTGGTCTAAAAGATAGCACAGTGGCGTTGAACTATGGGAAAGGGCTTAAATATAGTATAAGGTCTATATCTGACGCATGCGCATGTTGCATCTTGGGATTTTTACGAAAACTTTGAGAATGTAGCACTTCCAAAACAATTCTATTGTGGTTCACTATTCAATTTGTACCTGTTTGGCGCAAAAAAGATAATAAAGCTATGTTTTATATGCAAATGTTTAATTTTGAAATACGAAGTCTGTTAAAAAAATACGCGGACTTACGTCATAAAACAAAATGTACTTTATTTAGAGGTTACATGCCTGGGTCCCCTTCAAAATACTCTCCCCCCCAACGCACACACTTATCCCAACGGTGTTTCCACTTATTGAAACACTCCTGGTACGCTTCTTTTGTAATGTCCTTCAGCTCCTTCGTCGCATTTGCCTTAATCTCGGGAATCGTCTCAAATCTTCTTCCTTTCAAGGGTCTTTTGAGTTTTGGGAACAAGAAAAGTCAGAAGGAGCAAGGTCAGGTGAGTAGGGCGGGTGAGGAAGAACAGTGATCGAGTGTTTGGCCAAAAACTCACGAGATCTGATGGCTGAATGGGCTGGAGCGTTGTCGTGATGGAGAAACCAGTCACCACTCTTCCATATTTCTGGCCTTTTGCGACGGATGGCGTCCCTCAGACGCTTCAAAACTTCAATGTAGTAAGTCTGGTTCACTGTGGAGCCTTGGGGGTGATTTTGTCGATGTTTGGGTCTTCAGTTGACGTGGAAGGACGTCCAGGACGCTCATCGTCTTCAATCGACTGTCGACCACACTTAAAACGTTCATGCCACTTGAAACATGCCGTACGCTTCATACCAACATCACCGTAAGCCTTGTTGAGCATAGCAAATGTTTCAGTCGCAGATTTTCCAAGTTTAACACAAAATTTCACAGCAAGTCTTTGCTCCTTCATGTCACTCATTTTGAAATCCGATAAACGAAAAAATCGCACTTCACTAAAAACCGCTTAACTGTTCAACAAATGAATCTATCTGCAATCGGAAAACGGCGTTATATCAGCTGATCTGTACAAACCTAGTGACACCAAGCGGATTCCCCTGCAACCAACTAGAGCCGCGCAATTCAGACAGTCCGCGTATTTTTTTAACAGGCCTCGTACACACGTATACACGTGTCGTAAGCATGATAAAACTTGTTTTAATATTTCTAAACCAGATTCTACCGACTTTGATGTAATCAGGATATTGTCCATGTATATAAGTACTTTTAGGTATTTCACTGCAGCAAGTGTTTTGTGGATATACTTTGGAAAACAGCGGGTGCATTTGCAAGGCCAACCGGAAGTCTTTTAAATTCAAAATGACCATCTGGGGTTATAAAAGCCGTTTTTAGAATAGATTCTTTAGCCATGGGTATTTGATAATACCATTGGGATAAATCCAAAGTAGTATAAAAGGAATAGCCAGCTAAACTGTTTAATTGATCTTCTATATTTGGGATGGGGTAAGCGTTTGTAACAGTTACCTTATTCAAGGCTCTATAATCAATACATAGGCGAGTCTCTCCCCATTTCTTTTTCACTAATACAGTCGGACTCGAAAAAAGAGATTACGATTCTTAAACGATATCGTTTTGAAGCAAATCGTCAATATGTTCTTGCACTATTTTACGTTCTGATAGGGATAGTCGATAAGGTTTATAAGTTACTGGTTTATCGGTATTTAAAACGATTTTCATTTCTGTTAAAGATGTTTTACCAATTTCTTCAGTTGAAATACGAATCTATCCTTAAAAAAGAGAAGTAAATCTACTAATTTAGCTTTATTCGAATTTGAAATCTCTATTTTGTCAATTTTTGCCTTGAATGGATCATAATCAGTACTTTTTGATACTGTTGTACACATATTGTTAATTTCCTTACCCCTAGCAATAATCATATTACTCTGTAAATTAATTCGTTTAGAAACGAATTTCGTTGGTAAGAATGTACAATACTTCAAACCTGGGTGTCAATTCAATATGGCAGGAATGCTGACATTGGTGAGCGGTGTACAAGTAACACTAACTGGAATGGAGCGTGTCGTCCATGGTTCCAGTGGTAGATTCTCCATACACCTTATGATTAGCATTTCATCTTCTTCGCTGTCAATTTTGGGTAGTTCACTAAGCATAGACCCAAAGAAACGTATTTTACCATTGCTGATACTTGTTGAAATTCCTGAATTATTCAAAAATGGGTAAGACTGGCATTCATTTGGTATGATCATCAATTTTTATACAAATGTGTACATTACCCAACGGTTTTACTTCACTACCTCCAAATGATTTAATTGTCATAATTTTCGTGGTTATCATTGGAAGCCCTAACATGTCTTTGACTGACATGGTTGCGGTTATTAGTTCGCTCCAGGGATCGTTGAGGGCTTGAAATACTTTACCATCAACATACATTGCCTTTACGAAATATTTTTCGTCGTTGTTTGTGACGTTTATCAACTTTATGTTCTTTTTAAATGAATCTTGCGTGGTTTGTCGATTTCTACATTCGTGTGTGAGGCTTCCGAGCATTTTACAGCTGCCCTGGTCTAATACAATTGTAAGAGTGTATTTGTAATTTGTTGAAGTCTTTTTTCACTTTCTGATAAATTTGGTGATCAGTATATCGTCTCTCAAAGTGTTGTTTTTCTATTTTCTTCAAAGGGTGACCTTGCTTCGGTTGAGATGGTTTACTTTCGTCTAACGAAAATAAGAAACCATTGAACAAGTCCACTGGTGTTTTGTAGTTACCTGCACAAGCGTTATTCTTCTGCTCTACACTTCGCGACCCAGCTGTAATAGAGGACACCGCATCTTCGCTTACTATCTTTCAACTTTGCCTGTCTGTTTCTCATAAATATATTTCGTTATTGTTTCATTTGGATGCTTAGTGCGGACCAACATGTCGGCTAGAGATGTAAATTAATCCACATTCCGAGGAAAAGCTTTCACCAAAGCATTTTTTCATTCTACCCAGGACAGATCGTAGTCGGGTAGTTTATTGTACCACAGTGTAGCTAATCCGCGCAATCTTAACTGCATATTGTAAACTTTCAATGAATCAGACCAGTTGTGAATAGCTGCTATTTGTTCAATTTTCTTGCAATCATTCACTGCCTCACGGCTTCCGACTAAATACTCATATTAAATATATTAAATCATGTATTGTGTCACATCTTAAAGTTATATATTCATTATTAGTCTTAACTGATTATGTGCTATTCCACCGGTCGCTACAATATGGCTAAGTATATTTTTCAACATCTGCTCATCAGCAGATTTTTTTGTCTTTGCTTCACTTTCACAAGCAATCTTGGCGTGTCTTAGAAGCTCTGCTTCTTCAGCTGACTTTCTTTTCTTTACTTTTACTGTGAATCTTGGCGTGCCTAAAAGCATAAATACACAATGATGCTTTTCTTTTTAAGAGACATTAAATAGTTTTCTCTCTCGCACAATGGCGTAAATGTCAGGGAGATAGATGAATCGACAAAAATAATATGCGGTACCTTTTCTTAAAATTTCGTCAAAAATTTGGCTGTAAACTTGCACATTGCTGCTTTACCGTAGTACCATCTATCCGCATGTTTTGAAATATGCGAATTACCTAACAAATGTCAAAAATGTTACAGCGTGCGATACACGATGAGGTTTTCTTTTCAATTGGCTTTAAAATATTTTCTCTCTCGCACAATTACGCAAGTGTAAGAGAAATAGATGAATCGAAAAACAGAATATACGGTACTTTTTCTTGAAATTTCCTTAAAAAAATTGGCTGTACACTTGCATATTGTTGCCTTACCATCTAACCGCTTGTTTTTTAGTAGGCGAATTAGCTACCAAATGTGATTTTAAAAACACTTGAAAAAAATTATTTCATCGTGTATATGCGAGTTGTATCAATTTGATACAACCGCGCCCGACGGAAGGTTAAAATAATAATAACTTCAAGTGCCTTCGTCGCATCCTCATTTAACACCACTATTTCTACTCTGTTTCTATTAAAAATAAATTCACGTAATTTTGTAAAATCATCATGTTTTGAACAGATGAACACTCGTGATTCATATGTAATCATAAAAACATAACCTTTTTATAACTCAAAGTAGGTATAGCTGTCGGTTTCTGCTCATTTGCTCACTCAACTGTTTCCCTCGTATCACTTGATCAGTAGGGGTAAAGGAATAGGTAAACTGGTCACTTCGTGGCCAATTGAGCAATGTAAAAAGGTATACAGAAAGCAGCATATATCTCTAAAACGTTATAATGAGTCAGATGAGTGAAAGTCAGCTATAGTAGCGGGATGTTATATTGAAAGATCCCTATTGGATAAAAGGAGTTGAATATTTCAAGGAGCATCCTTTAGTATAATGAGTTAAATAATTCAGAACTTTCATTTTTTTAAAAGGAAAATTTTGCAGGTCAGTAATAAAACATTATTAACCTCCTCCAGCTAGCGGTAATGAAAAACGTATTCGTAAAATAAAAATAAATATTGCTGGGCTAGCAGTGAACTTTTTTTTCTAATATCATCTTATTACGTATGTATGTATTCGCATCATTATCCTTGACTTATTTACTTCCTTCCTAATGAAGCTCCCTGTGATGACAACCGAAACATTGAGCTCTGTCTTAAATTTTAGTTTTCCAAATGTTGGGTCGTTTATTTTTGAAAGTAAATAAACAAATTAATCCATCGCCTCCATATTAACTAGTAACTTATTTAATTTTATAATTATTACAGCTGCGTTATAATTATTTTCTATTTTCAGGTATTTGCAAACCATGGAAGAAACGTTTTCTATGCAGTTTCTTCAAGTAACTGGAACAATTATATTTGTAGTTGTGCTAATAATGTATGTTAGCATGAAAGAAACTGATGTGTATGTACATTTATTTACAAAGTATTTTTCCAAATATTTTCTGTTTAATTTGAACCAAAACGTTACAGTGCTTAATTAAAAAATTATAAATATATATGTTTTTTGACACTGTAACTAAATTTTTGAGGGAATGACTACAAAATCAGAATGGAAAAAATCCGAACGGAATGTTGCAGCATCTGTAAATGCAGAATGGTAAAGAATCCGAAAGTCAAGCGTACTGTTGAAAGCCGCGTTGGAAGTTATCCGAATAGAAATTTGTCTAATGGTAGAATAACAGAATTAAACGCGAACCGACACGTAGTGTGCAGAATAGTAATAATTCAGATTAGAAAGAATCCGAAAGTGCGGGAATATCAAATTCTACATATATCATAAGCAAGCATATGAGGTGCTGTGCCAAATATCAACATTTATACATTTATACATCAGAATAATTACAGTCTTACGCTCCCTTGTTATAATAACAATTGCCTACTTAAATTATAAATATATTACAATCCACGAGGAATGTTAATAAATATTATTGTAAATGAATAAAATGGCCTACATACTTGCATCAAAATAACACAAAAAAAATTCTATTTTCTGATGCAGGAGTAAAAAAACATTTCAAATTTTGATAAGAAAAGCTCAAGAATATCCTCAAATCAATAAACAATACAATTTATTTATTTATTAGTAAATAGTAACCTTAAAATTATTAAAGCGCTGCAAATGACAGTTCGCAGAAACACTTTTTGTGCCTCATAAGCTTGGGCAAGCCATATGTAGAATTTGAAATTCCCGCACTTTCGGATTTATTCCAATCTGAATTATTACTATTCTGCACACTACAAGTCTGCTCGCGTCAAATTCTGTTGCTCCACCGTTCGACAAATTTACAATTCGGGTAGGATACATTCTAAAATTTTACTATTCGGCAAAGATATAATTCGTTTCATTTACTGTTCTGACTTTTTCGATTCTGTTATTTTACTGTTCGGATATAGTAGATTCGGATTTTTTTATGTCACCCAATTTTTGAGTATTTAATTTATAAAGCCGAAATAAAATTATAAATGAAACAAATATATCACGTATTTCTTAAAGCACACACTTCTACTGCTATGACTCGCATCTCGCTGTACGACGCACGCGTAGTTTTTACAATTGAGTCAATGGCGGCTCGTTTCAATATGATTTTTCTGTGAGTAAGGTAAAATTATTCAGTCGCACATCATATTATAAATATATGTGGTACAAAAACTGTACACGAACCAAAATTTTAATTTATAGAATGCCCATGTTAAACAGTCTGATCTTACAATGTGAATAAAATAGGTACCTTAATACAAGAAAAAAAAAAGTTCCATTAAATAATTTGTTAACGCATAGCACCAAGATTGGAAATGAGCCCTGTTGCGGTGAGTTTTACAAAGGATGAGTGCGATGACAGGCTTTTTATAAGTGTTTTTAGTTAAAATCGCCACTAAAGTACTCAAAAAACGTCATTTAAAGAACAGAAATTGTCACTAAAATAACCCATTATTTTACGATTTTGAGCAACGCATTGTTGGCAACCGTAAAATAATTATTTTACAAGTAGGATAATATTGACAGATATATGACGTATTGCAGTCAATTTAAACTTATAATGAAATAATATGTTCAAGAAGAATTAACTAATTAATTCCGATGAAGAAATTGAAGTTTCTTCTAATTTTAGATTTCAAATAAAATGTAATACGTACCGCGGCACTGAAGTTCCTTTTTATCACTCACATGGTTTATTATAATTAAATTCCATATTCGTGATAAAAAGTTAAACTTCAGTGCCTTGATAACTATTATAAATTTTTTTCTAAAAAAAATCGTCTTGTCAAAATTATTATAACTCAATATTTTTATCAGTTGTGTTGGTAGCGCGATGAAGAATAAAATATTGGTGAAACAAACACCCGTGCTAAAGACTGACGCAATGATTAAACACGAGGAAGAGATACAAAATAATTGAACGATGAAGAAATGAAATATTTAACATTTATTTTTTATTTATTTATTTATTTATTTATTCGCTCATTTTCGGATCCTGTAAGCAGTGCAAGCACTGGTACCCAGATCCTTAGAAATTACAAAAATTAAAGAAAAGGAGAATATTTTTATAAAACAATAATTATTGCAATAACAATATTACTTATTTAGTATATCACAAAAAGGAAATTTTTAAATTATTTAATATAATTATAAACTTAATTCTGTAGGTTTATAACAATTAATAATTCGTAGTACATAATATTACACCTGTGAATAAACTTTTATAGTGCTGTAATAGACTAAGGCCCGGTATTATATACACTGGTTAAATAGGCGGTTAGCCAATATGCTACATAATTTAATATGCTACTTAATATTTGTGGGTATTATAAACCAAAATTTTATTTGATTACCTACTTATTAGTTAATCGAGTCTCCCTAGAAAAGTTACCAAATCATATTAAATTTATTTGGTAAGTTAGAATCCCTATCACAAGTATACACATATTCCATGTAGATGGCGGAAGTGAAAATTATTATTTACTAATTAAATTACATAAAATATGACGAAATAATTTGAAATAAAATAATACAAATATTTATTAAAACCGTTGCATAGCGCTCACAGTGAATAGACGTGTCAAACGGAGCTCGTGTGCGTAATCACCAACGAATAACAAATAATTAAATCTACACTATTATAGAAGCAATTACACTCCAAGTGAAATAACATCTCTACTGCGAACAATACAAATAAACGCCAGTAGTGGTCCTCGGACCACTACTTTTAAGCCACACAAATGTCTTCAAAGCCAGATATCACCTGGCAAAGGGTTAGCCCAGGTAAAACCAAAAGAGATGAAGAAGATCAAACAAGGTATGTCAAACCGAAATATTCACATCCAACACAAAATATAATAATACACACGCAAAATCGATTCGCACCTCTAACCATATACGCAAGAAAACGCTAATGACAACAAAAGCGAAACAGAAGAAAAGAAACCTAAGCCCCCACCAATATTCGTACCCGATGTACTGGATGTAAAACCACTGAAAGCAATCTTAGAAGCTGAAGTAGAAAAAAATTACACGATAAAGCAATTGGAAGTAATCAGATAAAAGTACAACTTACTACAGTCGAACAATTCAGAAAAGTAGTTCATACATTAAAAGACAAACAAGTAAACTTCCATACATATCAATTGAAAGAAGAGAGAACCTACAGAATAATAATT
Organism: Poecilus cupreus; assembly: GCA_963942605.1. NCBI lineage: Eukaryota > Metazoa > Arthropoda > Insecta > Coleoptera > Carabidae > Poecilus > Poecilus cupreus. The sequence continues at coordinate 20,589,544 of OZ012727.1, forward strand.
AAAAACCTGCATTATTCTACTGATCTGGAGGACCTCAAAAGGGAAATAGAAGAAAAAGGTCATTAAGTGACCAACATACATAACATGAAGCAAAGAAATACAAAAGCTCCACTTCCAATGTTTATAGTGGACCTGAAACAAAATAAAAACAATAAAGACATTTATAACATCAACACTCTACTCCACACTAAAGTCGTAATTGAACCCCCGCGACCAAAGCGAGAAATCCCGCAATGCAGCAGGACCCCTATTCTGTAACTTAGAGCTAAGAGCCAGCTCTACAACTATGACGTCAGAGCAACAGTGACTGTCTCCATCTTCCAAAATACGAACTGTCTCTACCCTAGGAATTTTGTAGTGCTAAGTTTTTAGTTGAAAAAATCTACATTGGCAGCAGTGTTGTTATACTAAAACTAAATATTACACACTAAACAAAATCTATAAATATAAGCCCGAAAAAAGATAAATTAATTAAAATGTAATAATTAAAGAATAGAACTAAACAAAAAAAATCTATAAACTAAATACGTAAAAATGATAAATATACTACAAAAAAATGACAAAAAATACTATAAACTAAACCGTAAAATTAATAAAAGATAGTATAAAGATGAACTAAAATTACAAACAAAATGATAATTAAAAATAAAATAAAAATACAAAAAAAATGAAATACGAAAACTCGAACCAAAAACCACGTTCTTCTACAAATGTCAAGATAAAGCTAGCTTTACGAAACTGAAACACCTCCCGAGGTAGCTCTCCGGCGGTCGAAACACAAAGACTGATATGACGTCATATATCCCTGTTTCCAATCGTCTCCGCTAGGCACCACCACTGAATATAGAAACATTGCCGGTGTAAAGCTAGCTCTAAAGTTACAGAATAGGGGTCCAGATGCCAAAGGTACGGCCACACAAAATCATTCTGTTCACTTCAAGCCCGGTGCGTGAAATGCGGAGAAAACCATTTAACGAAAGATTGCAATAAAGAAAAAGACACTCCAGTAGTTTGCGCGTTGTGCCAGGGCAACCACCCAGCCAATTATAAAGGGTGCACCGTGTACATGGAGATACAAAAACGGAAATTCCCTCCGCTAAGAGAAAGAACTACACCTCAAACCAAAATATATCAAACCGCTAATCCCGAAATAACTTATGCTCAAATGGCAGGCCACACAAACGAAAATCAACCAGCAACATACGAACATAACAATAAACTAGAAAACATGATGATCCAACTCATGGGAAGAATGGACACATTACTAAATCTACTAACAAAGCTCGTGTCCAAAATGCCATATTGTCAAAAATACTCAAACTTGCAATATGGAACGCTAATGGCTTGCCCAATCATAGCCAAGAGTTGAAACTGTTCATCATAGATCATCACATTGATATCATGCTTATCTCCGAAACGCACTTCACAAACAAATCTTACTTCAAAATTGCAAATCATACAACATACATCGCAAATCACCCAGACGGTACTGCTCACGGAGGTACTGCAATCATTATAAAAAATTCACTAAAACATTATGAACTACCGGAGTACACGATGAATCACCTACAAGCAACATCGGTATTTGTTGAAGACTGGACGGGACCGATATAACAGTATCTCCCATTTACTGCCCACCTAAACATAATATGAAAAAGGAAGATTTCGAAACCTTCTTTCAAACGCTCGGTAACAGATTCATAGCTGGGGGAGATTATAACGCGAAACATAGCGAGTGGGGTTCGAGACTTATAAACCCAAGAGGACGAGAACTCCTGAAAGCCATCCAAAGTGAAAGACTTACCTACGTGTCAGCAAAAGAACCGACGTACTGGCCCGCAGATCAAAATAAAATCCCAGACCTCCTTGACTTCGCCATAATAAAAAACGTATCACAAAATTACATTCGTGCAGAAACAAATCTCGAATTATCATCAGATCATACCCCAATAATACTAACACTAAGTACGCAAATAGTGAAAACAAAAAGACCTCCAGTTCTCCACAACAAATCCACCAATTGGGAACTATTCAGAGAAAATCTGGACAAAGATCTTAAGCTGAACATTCCATTAAAAAGCAGTACTGACATTGACGACGGAGTTGAACACTTAACCAAATGTATACAAAAATCCGCTTGGCTAGCAACACCACCATCAACAGAGAAAACCATATCACTCGATTGTCCAAATTACATTAAAAAGGCAATTGCAGAAAAAAGAAGGCTACGAAGAGTATGGCAACAAGGCCGAAACCAATTTAATAAAACCAGATTAAATCAAGAACAAAGAAAGGTGTCAAAAATGCTTAAAGAATGGAAAGATGAAAACATACAAAACTTTCTAGCAAATCTCGGACCTATTGAAACTAATGATTATTCTTTATGGAAAGCCACTAAATACTTAAAAAAAGCAAATAATCATATCCCACCCATAAGGACAGAACATCATAGCTGGGCAAGAAGTGACTCAGAAAAATGTAAAACTTTCGCAGAACACCTATCAAAAGTTTTCCAGCCTCATCCGTCAGATAACGAAGAAAACGAACAATATATAAAAGAGTTTCTGGAATCCCCCGACCAGCTAACACTACCACTAAAATAAATACACAAGAAATAAAGGAAGCCATAAAAAACTTAAACTGCAAAAAATCACCCGGTTACGACCTAATAACGGGAAAAATTCTAAACGAACTAACGGAGAAGGTAATAAAACTTATAACTTTCATCTTTAATGCCATTATAAGATTAAGTCACTACCCGTCACAATGGAAAATCTCTCAAATAATTCTAATCCATAAACCAGGAAAACCACCCGAAGAAGCTGCATCATATAGACCAATTAGCCTGCTACCTATTCTATCAAAAATATTTGAAAAACTACTACTGAAACGACTTAAACCGATCTTGCAACAAGAAGAACTAATACCAGAACATCAGTTTGGATTTAGAGAGCGCCACTCCACAATCGAACAATTACACAGAGTAGTCACTAAAATCAGAAGAGACCTAGAGGTAAAGGAATATTGCTCTGCAGCGTTCTTAGATATTACTCAGGCTTTCGATAAAGTATGGCATGATGGCCTCCTTTACAAATTAAAAAGACATTTACCAAACAATTGTTATCAACTGATCAAGTCTTATCTCGCGGACAGATACTTCCAAGTAAAGTACAAAAACGAATTTTCCGAATTAATACAAATTAATTCAGGGGTGCCGCAAGGTAGTGTTTTGGGCCCAGTGTTATACACAATTTATTCGGCAGACCTACCTACAACAAACAATACCTTTGTAGCAACATTCGCGGACGACACCGCAATTCTAGCTTCAAATGAGGACCCCCAAATAGCTTCAAATCTACTTCAAGAACATCTTTTGAAAATACAAAACTGGCTGCAAACATGGAGAACAAAAGCAAACGAAACAAAATCAATGCACATGACTTTTACAACACGTCGAGAAACATGCCCACCAGTATTCCTGAACAACAAACAAATACCACAAGTTACAAACACAAAATACCTAGGAATGCACCTGGAAAGAGGCCTAACGTGGAAAATACACATAAAAACAAAAAGACAACAGTTAGGAATTAAACTAAAAAAACTGTACTGGATGATAGGTAGAAACTCGCGAATGTCCATAGAAAGCAAACTGCTAATATATAAATCAATTTTAACTTACGGGATACAACTCTGGGGAACTGCAAGCCAATCCAATATCGATATTATCCAGAGGTTTCAATCCAAAACACTGAGAGCAATATTAAACACGCCATGGTATGTATCCAACTCAACCATACACCAAGATCTAAGAATGAAAACAACCAAGGAAGAAATCATGAACTACAGCACCAAATACCTTAAAAAACTAGAAAACCACCCCAACAACAGCGCGTTAATTCTACTAGACAACAGTGACGAAACATGCAGACTAAAACGGGCAAACACTCTGGATTTACCTTACCGATTCAGCTCAATCTAAAATTTATAACAATGTAATTAAGTATAGGCTACATACAACCTCAAATAAGAAAGAGTGCCAACGGGTTCCTCTTTCACTTAATGTTAACGGATCGAATGTAATACTATTTACTCATTATCTATTGTAGATAGATTGTAAATTTATGAGAAAATAAACAAAAAAAATATAATTTATTAAAACCATTACATTATTGAATGATCAATGAGTGTATGAAATATGAAATTTGATATCATCATCAGTTACTGCTACCAGAATTATATTCATCAAATATATATACAGAAAAATGGAAAAATTTGAATGAGGTAAAAATTAAAGTAAAAAATAAAAATTTAAATTACTAGAAATTATGTCCTAATACAGGCACATACTAAACTAAGAAATAGACGCAGTGCATATGCAGACTGACTAAGACAAAAGTATGGGCAGATATAACCATATGCGTCTAATTTAATTCAATGCATAGTTCAAGAAGGACAAAGATATGGAATTTATTTAAAATTATTTTATGAAAATATTAAAATAAAATCAATAAAGCTGAAATCTAAGAAGAATATAACTGGATATTATTTAATATGGGGCACGAAAAAATAGATATATTTTTATTTAGGTAGAACTGGAGGAAATAATATAAAAAGAAATAAACAGATGAAAACCTATTAATTGTCCTATCAATCGATGATACTGACATCATATTCGAAATACCTAGGTAAACGGATGTTAAAATTTAAAAGCGTATTTTATAAATTAAGTAACCTACTATTTGCAAAAATTGTATTAAAAAGGTAATATAAATTTAGTCTCCTACTAAATCAGCTTATTAAATAAGCAGGACAATTTTGGTGGTATTAAATTTAGTTAGTAGACTATTAAAAGTATATTTAAATGTTATTTTATATTTTAGTTATACAAATACTTTATGGAGAATAATAATTATAGACAATTATTGTTAAATATTAAAGATATTTAAGTCCTAAAAATTTTGTAGATATTTACAGTTATTTCGAATATGATGTCAGTATCATCGATTGATAGCGTTTCAACAATTGATAGGTTTTCATCTCTTTATTTCTTTTTATATTATCTCCTCCAGTTCTACCTAAATAAAAATATATTCTATTTTTTACTTGCCCCATATTAAATAATATCCAGTTTTATTCTTCTTAGATTTCAGCTTTATTGATTTTATTCTAAAATTTTCATAAAATCTATTTTTTCCATTTTTCTGAAAATATATTTGATGAATATAATTCTGGTAGCAGTAACTGATGATGATATCAAATTTCATACAGTCATTGATCATTCAATAATGTAATAGATTTAATAAATATTTGTATTATTTTATTTCAAAGTGTTCCATTTAGTTAATTTCAATATATTTTATTAAGTTTTAGTAAGTTAATTATAATTTTCACTGCCGCCATCTACACGGAATATGTGTATACTTCTGATAGGGATTCTAACTTACCAACTAAATTTAATATGATTTGGTAACTTTTCTAGGGGGACTCGATTAACTAATAAGTAGGCAATCAAATAAAATTTTGGTTTATAATACCTACACAAATATTAAGTAGCATATTATATTATTCATGTGACATTGAAGGTGAAGGTTGTTGTTGTCAGAATGGTATAGAATCTTAAAGTTTTTAAGTGCAAATTGCTTTTAAAAAATTTACATGAGGTAAAAATCTAAGTTTAAACCAAAGAAGAGTAACAAGGAGTGAAGAGAAAGAGAAACAAAGAGTCAAGGAAGCAAAAATATCCTTTTTAGATATTTAAGAAACTAGGTTAAGTCAAATCATTCGTGAAACCTTAACTCTGGAATCAGATGCGCCAATTTTGGAGCCACCTACCATCCGAAACAGCTACGGCCATCTAGAAAGGAAAAGTAGAACTTACAAGCCAGAACGCGAACCAGATTGCAGAGCGCACCTTTCGGATATCGATGAAGTTAAAGATAGTGGAGCTAGGCGCATAGTAGCGCTGGCAACCAATTCAACAAGAGTGCGTGGAGGGGTGCGAATAGACTTGGCGAAATTTAATGAAAACTGAAGTGAAGAATAGTTACATTTAAGTGCCAGCAATAGTTTATTTAGTTAGTTTGTAAGTTATAAGAACGAAAATACTTATCAACTGTACGGAGAGGAAAAAGAAAACAAACACCGACAGTGAGAAACCCAATGAACAGAGAGCGAAGTAGTAGTACCGGCACAATAAGGAGGAGGGAGTATATAGAAGAAGAAGAAGACGAAGATAGAATATTTAAAAGAAGCGCAAAACAAAAAATTATACGGATAATATAGAACAATTGAGAATGGAGAAAATACTGCAGGGAATACAGGAGTCATTGAAGATGCTAACGGAAAATGTGGAAGGTATTAAAAAAGTGAAAGAAGGAAAAGGGGAAGTAAAGCAAGGCAATGAAGAAATTAGAAAAGAAATGGGAGAATTCTTCAGGGATATTAAAGGAAATATAGAAAGATTGAATGTAGACATACAAGACTTAAAGGAAAAAGACAAGGAACGGCAAAACGAAAACTTAAACATAAAAGAACAACTAGAAGAAATAGAGAAGAAAAAGGAGCAGAGGGGACCAACCAAGGAAGAAACATCATATATAAATGGGAGACTAAAAGAAATAGAAAATAAAATGGAACAACATGAAAAAGAAAAAAGGAGAAATAATATCATCATAATGGGCTTGAAAATAGATAAAGACACAAAAAAAAAATAAACGAATACGTAGAAGAATTTATAAATAGAACATTAGAGATCAAAATTAAGATAAAAACAGCAGCAATACTAAACGGTCAAAAAAAAATTATAATTGCAACAGTAGAAACATGGGCAGAAAAACTAGTTATAATGAAAAATAAATCAAAACTGGGAGAACAAAGAATTTACATAAACATGATTTAACAATAGAAGAAAGAAATATACAGAAAAACCTGACCAGAGTTGCAAAAGAATATAAAGAACAAGGAAAAAGTGCAAAAATTGGATATCAAAAAATAACAATAGAAGGAAAAAAACATATCTGGGAGAAGGAAAAAAACGAAATTGTTCCAAAAAACTAGAGAGAGACGAGCAGGAAAAGATAGAGATCGGAGATAAAGAAATAAGAAGAGAAATAAATTCGGGAACATGGAATAAACACATAAAAACAAAAAAGAAGAAATTTAAAGAAATAATAAAAATAGGTTAATTAGCAGAATTAGAAAAATATAATGTACATATAGCAGGGTTACAAGAAACGAGATGGAAAGGGAATGGACAGATAGACAAAGAGAACTTCACACTACTCTATTCAGGAGACGAATGACAAGGGCAATATGGAGTAGCGTTCATGGTAATGAACAAAATGAAAAAGAACATAATGCAATTTACACCAATAAATGAACGTCTAGCGTACATAAGAATAAAAGCAAGTCCTTTCAATATATCATTATTAAACGCATATGCCCCGACGGAAAATGCCAAAAAGGAAGATAAAGAAAAATTTTATGAGAAAATGGAAGAAGAAATAGAACAAATACCAAAAGAGGATATAATAATGTTAATAGGAGATATGAATGCACAAATAGGTAAAAAGGGATATATTAAAGAGGTAGCAGGAAAGCAAACGATACACGAAACATCAAACGACAATGGGCAAAGACTATACAATTTCGCAATAACTACAAATATGATTGTAAGCAGTACAAAATATAAACACCGGTGGCAGCATAAGGTAATGTGGACGTCCCCAGACCAGAAAAACTACTCGCAAGTAGACCATATACTAATCAATAAAAGAAAGCAATCAACAATAAGAGACGTAAGAACGTACCGGGGAGCGTGCGCAGATTCAGACCACTACATGGTAATCGCAACAATAAAACAGAAAATGAAAAGAATAACCAAGAATAAGAATAAGCGAAATGGAACAAAGAAAAATTATATAATGAACAAGAAAGGTGTGAATATGCTAGACAAATAGAATCACATTTAGCAAATCATGAAATGAGAGGAAAAAGCATAGAAGAAGAATGGGGTAAAATAAAAGCATGCATATTGAAAATCGCCGAAGAAAGACTGGGAGCAGAAAAAATCGAAAGCAGGAAAGAATGGTACAATCAAGAATGCAAAACAATAGTAGAAAGAAAAAGAAAAATAAGACCAAAGTGGATCCAAACGGAAAAAGAAAGCGACAAGGAAGAATACACAAAAATAAGGAAGGAATGTAATAGAGTACTAAGAAGTTGCAAAAGAATATGGATGGAGGACAAGCTAAAAACCATAGAAGAGGAAAGAACGAATAGGAACACGAAACGTTTTTACCAAGATATACGAGGACAAAAACATACGAATAAGATACGTACAACAAACATGTTAGATAAAAATGGAAAAGTAACTGAAACAGAAGAACAACAAAAACAAATATGGGATGATTACTTCAAAGAACTTCTTACCGAAAAAAGCACAGATACAGAAGAAGAAAAAGAGAACAAAGAGGAAGAAGTAGAAAAAGAAGAGGAAGAGGGAAAGGAAGAAGAGATAACACAAGAGCCAACAATTGAAGAAGTAAAAAGTGTTATTGCAAGAAATAAAAATGGAAAAGCGCCGGGGATAGACGGGATAAATATGGAACTTATAAAGTACGGAGGAGAGGAATTAATTGCACAAATACATAATCTATTAACTATAATTTGGAGTGAAGAAAAAATACCACAAGAATGGGAGTTCGGACAAATAATAACAATATATAAAAAAGGAGACCCCATGTGTAAAAATTATAGCGCATACAAAATACTGTCGTCGATAATACAAATGAGATTAGCGAGAACAGCGAGTAATAAAATAGGACAGTATCAATCAACAAATATTAGAAAAAGCACATAACGCTAAAATAGAAATTGAAATGCTCTTTATAGACTTCCAACAGGCGTTGGATTCAATAAGAAGAGGTAAGCTGATGGAAATACTAAAAGAGCTAAAAATAGAAGCAAAGTTAAGAAGACTGATGACAATGCAAAACTCGAAAATATGCATAAAAACGGGAAATGGCAACACAGAGGAATTCACAATAAACAGAGGAGTGAGACAAGGAGATGCACTATCAGCTACGTTATTCAACCTTTCAATAGAACACATAACAAGGAAAATAAACAGAAACACAATCAGAAAGAATGGAGGGCAAATCATTGCGTATGCAGACGAAATCGTAATCATACCCAAAAGAAGAGAAATAATGAAGAACATGATAAATGAAATAGTGACAGAAGGAAAAAAAATTGGACTAAATCTAAATGAAAGCAAGACAAAAATGATGAGATATGGAAAACAAAAACAGAATAATAAAATAAAAATAGGAGAAAATGAGTTTGAGGAAGTAGAAAAATATAAGTATTTAGGAGTAATGATAACAAACACAGGAGACCGAGAAGCAGAAATAAAAGAAAAAATATTCGCAACAAACAGAGCTTTCCACATACACAAAAAGCTGCTAAAAAGTAAAATTCTTACAAAAGGTACCAAAATAAAGATATACAAAACAATGATGAGACCTATGCTAATGTACGACGCAGAGACGCTGACAATGACAAAAAAAGAGGAAGAACAAATGAGAATAATCGAAAGAAAAATATTTGAACAATATTAGGTCCAGTCAAAATTAACGAGGATGAATACAGAAGATAAACGAATAGCGAAATATAAATAGAAATAGACGGAGACAATATAGTAAGGAAGATCAAACAACAGAGAGTAAAATAGCTAGGACACACATGGAGGGCAGGAGGAGAAGCAATGAATCACAATATACTTGAATGGGAGCCTGGGAGAAGAATAAGAGGTAGAAGGAGATCTACGTGGATAAAAGAAGTTACCGAAGATTTAAGAAACGCAGGAGTCAAAAATTAGAAAGAAAAAGCAGGCAATAGGAATAGTTGGAGAAGCATCTGCAATAAGATAAGATAGAAAGAAAAGAGGGGCTCATCCCCCCGTTAAAAGGATCTAGAGAGCTTCAAAAGAAGCGGGACTGCCCCCCCCCCAAGGGGCGTTTATGCCACCATATTATTATTATTAAATTTAGTAGCATATTGGCTAACCGGCTATTTAACCATCGTTTATAATATTGGGCCTTAATCTATTATATTCTAAAATACAGCTGTTATATGTTGACTGGTATGCTTTAAAGGTACTACAATTGAGCATTCGTAAATACTTTGATTGCCTAGTGGTTATATCATCGATGCTATAGCCAGTTACTAAATTAATATTACATTTATATCTGAGGTTTACTATTTTATGAATGAACGTACATCTCATTGCTGAATAATTTTTATTTGTTTGACAGTAATTAAATTTGTTTTAGCATATACCTGTTCCGTTGGAGTTAATCTAGGTAGATTATAAATTGATTTTACAGCCTTGTTTTGTAATCTTTGTACTTTATCAAACATGGTAGTATTACGAGAGCCCTATGTTGCAATTAAATAACTTAAATGACAATATACAAATAACAATAAATATGATTCTTTGCCCTAATCGTTAACAATTTATTACAACGGTGCTCCTGTTACAGCTTTTATTTTATCACAGATATTTTTAATCATGTCCTCCCACTGGAATTTAGAACAATATAGAAGAAAACTGAGCCGCACAGATTCAAATCCCACTTCTGAAATGTTAGGAACAAGGATGTTATCCAAAAAAAAAAAAAAAAAACAGGACCTTACTATTCAATGGTTTGTAATGAACACTGCCCAAGTTGATGTTGTAACGCTATACCTATATACAAATAGTAAAAATAATCGTATAAACATGAAGTCATCGATTACAAACAATTTAATATTATTAACTAGCAAAATAATTATAAGTACCGAACTTATTACTACAACTTACAAAATAATTATCGCTAATAATAGACAATGTAAAAAAAACAATTATTTTCTATCCAACGGAAAAAATTAACTCAAAGAACCGGCCGGTACTGACTATGTTTTATTTATTTACTTTAAATATTATTTAATTGAGAAAATTCACCTTCAGATTTTTAACAATGGTTAAGGTATTTGAAAAAACATTGTGCATATGTAATATATATATATATATATATATATATATATATATATATATATATATATATATGTGTGTGTGTGTGTGTGTGTGTGTGTGTGTGTGTGTGTGTGTGTGTGTGTGTGTGTGTGTGTGTGTGTGTGTTTTCAACTACCTTAACCAGTGTTAAGTTGTAAA